>LQNS02276930.1:10957334-10967619 GCA_001587735.2 Parhyale hawaiensis | reverse complement strand
AGAGCGCATACCTCCGCCAAGTGAGCCAACGGTAGCAAAAATTCAAATTGGCTCTGAAACCATAATTTTCTTTGCATAAACTTCAAAATCTAATCATTTGTGCCTTTTTAATTAATAACAACTTGTTCAATTTTTTTGAAGATCCGTTCTTAACTTTTTGAGTTATACTGTTAACAAACGTTATGGTAAATATGAGTCAAACATAGAAACTAACCAACCAATCTGCACCAAAATTGGATCATTTATGTCTTTTACCATTACTAACAACTCCTATAAATATGATAAAGATCCATTTATTAGTTTTTGAGTTATTGTGCTAACAAGCATAAAATTAAAAACAGTGACAAACGAACGAACAAACGGACCATTTCCAAAATTTGGTCATCTACTCTTTGTTTTATACCTAAGAACTCATATCAATTTCATCAAAATCCATCCATAACTTTTTTGAGTTATGGCATCGAGAAAAATGACGCAGACACACAAACAAACAAACGGATGGACATATCTTCCCCTAATAGTTAATCACCTGTTCCTCCTAACATACCTAACAATCCCTGCAAATTTCATCCAAATCGGTTCATAACTTTTTGAGTCATCTTGGTGACAGACGGACAGAGAGACAGACAGACAGGCAAAAAGCCAGACAGACAAACACGACGAAAACATAACCTCCTTGGCCGAGGTAATAATATAGAAGTGAACTGGGGACCAGAGAGTAGCTGCAACTGGTCATGAGTAAGTTATTTACTCATGCACTGCTTTCATGAAACTTCCTCAGGTGTTCCATACCTCGATCTGTTGCTGAGTTGGGAATTCATTGTTTGAATCTGCCATCGGTTCGGTTGTGTGTACTTGTAGGCGTTCAAGTCAGCCGTGAGTGTTTCTTGTTATTGCTTCATTATAGCAGCGTTCTGGGGCTGCTTCATATGGATCTACCCACTCCACCGGTTCTGTCCGTCCATGGGGTCCGCCCATTCGACCCGTAAGGTTCTGCCCTTCAACTCGTGTACATACATTGACGCTTGGGCCTGTAGTTTTTCCAATAATATGACTCAATTCAGATTAATACGAATAACTATTCCAATGGGATACTGGACTTAGATTATTTGATGAAATCAAATATATAAAAATTCTTGAATAGGAATACAGCACTCACACTCACGTCAGCACGACGCAGCTAGCACTTGCTACATTGACAACGAACTTACGAAATTGTTGTATTTGCTACAGTGAACTTCCAAAATCTTGGCGCCAAAAGCCCTACGCCGCACTCTAATGCCCAAACGAACTACCCTGTGGGTCTTTGGACGAAGTCCAAGAGACGTTTATTTTTCACAGCACCTCCCGTGTGTGGAGTCACGACGCTGGGTGGCTTCTTTGGGGTCGCAGTTAGCGACCAGAGAGAGAGAGCTAGCAGCGAATTATCTTCACTCATCGGTATTTTTAAATTATTTCAAATGAAACTGGAGTGGGAAGCATAATATTACTGTAAATTAGTACCGGGTTTGAGGAGTCGTACAGATCAAGCACAACTACAACTCCTGGGTCCAGGATGTGTTGGGCTCCTGTTGTTGTTCGTTGCCATTATCCAGAGTCTCCCAATGCCATCTTGGGGAGGAGGCCCCGGGGGGACTTCAGCCAGTGGGGGAAGCAAGTCGAAGAAAAGAAGATAGGCAAGGACACGCGCGGCACCCAAGTGGGTCCAGCCAAAGACTACTCGCTAAAAGATCATTGGAATGACTGGGACATGAGAAAAGGCGTCTGACAGCGTGTTCGCTTCTTCGACCCCATAACGTACCACTCCGACGCCAAATCTTAACAAAATGAAATAAAAAATCATTGCTCTGATTTCTGGGCCAAGTGAGTGTCCGACCCCGACTCCTTACATTAGATTTGTTAGACTGCTACAGACTCCGACTCCGGAAGTCATCTACCCTTAGCAAGGCAAAATACTTGCAAAATCTCAAGAAAACTCCGATTTCATGCACAAACAGACGTTTCGTATATTGAATAAATATTAGGATACGGCAGACTCAGAATGGATCTATTTGCCTAATATTGTCGCAACGGTGAAGTTTTGTGTTTATTTTCAGAACATTTACGCAGTCGTAACAAAGGCACAGAGCCAGTATCGAGATTAAATTTTTATGCAGACTCTACGCGGTGGTAATTGCAACACTGATTTCGCTTAAAAGGTGGATTCGGTCTCAGTTGAGCAGAAGCCATGCCAACCGTAGTTGCTTTACTCTTAATACCCACAACTACCTTTAAAATGGCGAAACGAACGCTCATCATTAAATAACCGGACATGTTATATGACCACCTCGAGAAAAGCATCGTCGCAAAACCATCACGGCTTCCCAAGCCCTGGCGGAAGTATCTGCCTTAGCGCGCTACATGAGCACACTAAGGTCGGAGCCCCACCGAAGCAACAAGCGATTTTTGCGGGAGACATGGCGCCTGCAAGTGATAGTGAGTCGCGCGATCTGGGTTGCGCCGGTGGGGACAGCAGTTTGCTGTACCCGATGTTTCCTTTTTTTATACATCAAATTGGTTGCGTCACACGTCGCTTTAATGAGGCCCCGGCCTAAGGCCCTGCATATCGTCTGCATAAATCAGTATATAATAATAATTCACGTCGTATTTTTATTTATTTATATATTTATATCTTTCCTGTCACGCTCAATGGGAATAAGATAGGAGAAAATTCAGGTGCCGATGACGGTATCTTGGATACCGGGGTCGGACTTGAGCGTTCCAGCTGAGTGACCTGAGCTCGCCAGCATGTTCGTGTCTGGACATGTTCAGGTGCTGAAGACGGTATCTTGGATACGGGGGTCGCACTTGGGCGCTCCAGGCAGAATGCTAAATTTGCATTAAAGAAGCCTCTGAATAGTACTAAGCACAGAAGACAGAGGGGGTTTCCCTGAGGTGCTAATTTTCTACCGTCATTTATAATGACGGCCCGGGCCACTAGTATAATATTAATTCGACACGGGCACGGTACGTCTATTGGGACTGCGTATATGTTCTGTAACTAGACACACAGTTCTGCCGGTGTGATAATATTAGGCCAATAGACCCATCTTTTTCGGTGAGGAAAGCTGCAGCCTTCGTGCTGCAGGAGCACGCCAAGGCAGATACTTCCCGCCGTGACACGGGAAGCCGTGCTGGGTTTGGGACGAGGATTTTCTCAGTCATGAGAAACTTTAGACGAACCAACAGGCCGCAGCACAGCACAGGGTCACACGAACACACTGACATGCAATAGGGCCTCAGCCCCGTTTGGATATTGCCCCTGAAGTGTGCAGTGCGGACACACATACACACACCGTAACGTTGCCAATACAGCCACCGCTTTTGCGTCCCGATGAATATAACAGGAATGTAATGGAACAGTACTACTGTCGATTTCAGCCCTGTCACAAAAATTTTTTAAATAGGAAAAAGTTTTCTACGTACAGTTTTTGCGGTTTAGACACTATAGAGGACAGAAGAACATGTTATAAAGAAGAATGATATTACGTAAAAAAATTTGAAGGAGGCTACAAGTGGGTGCCAGTGGACGTACTAGTGAGTGAAATGAAAAATCACACCAGTGTCTGCAGTAGGTCGGTTCAGTGCACATAACATCTTAATAAATAACCCAAATAACAGTTTTATATTCATAAATCAGTAAATACTGATCTCATTTGGAAAATTTAGTCATTGTGAAATGTACATAAATAATTATCTCTGTCACAACACAAACGAACATTGCACTTCATACAATTTTTGGCAGTTGGTAATTTGAGTGCATATTACATCTTAATAATCCTAGTATTTTACCAAATAACAGTTTTATATTCATATGGTGGAATCAAATGACATCATTTGAAAGATTTAGTCATTGTGAAATGTACAGAAATAATTATCTCTGCCACAACACAAATGAACACTGCACTTCATAGAATTTTTTGGCACTGCAGCTTGCACATTTGCATGTTCCTCTTACCAGAAGGGAAGAAGGACAATGGTCTACTCCATCCTTCCTGCTGTCCGTCTCAACAACTGACTGTAGCATGGTCAGCTTTTCATTTCTTGTCAAACCCTCGCTGCACTTCTGATGGGCGCCCTCTCTTCCTGAGTGTCTTCATATGACGTCATAAGTGAATCACTCAACTTCACTTTGAATTCGCAGTGTAGTGTCTGCTTGTCATACCTCTTCACTTCCTTTGCTCGCATCAGCTTCCAGCTGATTTTGATGACAAGCTCATGTGAAACGAAGTATTTGAACGGTTCGTAAGGAGTTTCCAGGCCGTTAAAGTAATCATCTTTGTCAACTCTGGAAGTGGAATGGAAGAAAGCTGAGGCTGCTCTACTTGTTTCCACAGCTTTCTGCCCTTAGCTCCTGCAGCAGGTGCATGAGAGTCAACAGTGGGCCCGTCGGAACTGGCGTCTAGTAGTTCATTTTCTTTCATAGTTTCTACACGGGTTTCAACATCTGAATCCCTAACATCATCATCACCACTTGCTAGGAATTGTTCTTTAGGGCCACTGGAACAATCTAAAGCATTAATCATGCTCTCCATACTGCTCGTCTTTCACTTTGTAGAATATAAATGTATCACTGAAAGATCAGCTGCACTTGAAAATACAATAAAATATCGAAAACAATCTACAAGCTTGTTGATTTAGTGATTGGGCATTGAAACTTTAGAATCACAATTTCAGCATCATGAATACATCAGGCTGCTTACTGATAGCAAATGACACTAGGCCTGCTTTGAATTGGGAAACCTACTATGACTAGTACAGTAATGCATTAGATGTAATCGAAGACGTTACTGCACTAGGCTTATAAACCCACCAATTATGCTGCAGTGACTCTGAGTGATGATTAAGATAGGTAATATGGAAACATATAAAAGGCAATGAATGTTACCTAAGAACAATAGCTGAAATTATAGTTATTGAGAGTTGAACAAGTAATATATCAATGAAATTTTGCTCATAGGACAAAGGGAACACCAGTGTCCTCCTTTGCAATGGAGTCAATGCGACCACCTGGCCACTAGAGGCCTCTATAGAATATAGGTATATATATATATATGATGTAGTTATTTCAGAAGTCGAAGCAATTTTCGATTCACTAGTATGCTGTATCTCTCAAGTAGCACTAGCTGCTGAATTTACATGATACTCTGATTCACCTGGTTTTTTCCGCCAATATGCTTGAAATGCAACAAAGACAGAGAGAAAGCAGGGACGCCAAAATCTAGTAGCTACACAGAGAGCACTAGCGCCCAACCGCAGGTGCGGCGTAGCAGTCAGACTGAGCGGCCACGTGTCAGCGCGCGTTTGGTAGAACCCAGTCTTCGATACGAGCCTCAGTTTCAGAATTACCGCTTTTCTTTGGCAGAGGACACGAGTGTCCTCGTGGGGCTTAAACGGGTAAGACGGTCACATTTTCAGCTTTGACCCGTCTGCCCAACATGCTGGACCAATGACGGGCTAAATTAAGCATTTGCTCGCCTTACGACCGGGCCTTCAACTCGTCTGTCGCTTGATGCAAGTACTTCCCAGAGGTATCTTGTCTAACGACTGTCACAGTATTATAATCAAGACGAACTGCAAGGTGATCGACCGATCATGAGTAAGCGATTGTATTTACTGTGTAGGCCGGCATTACATGCAATAAATTTCAGGCGTGCAAATCGCGTCCAGCCTAAATAATGCCGATCGTCAAGAGCGAAAACATTTCCCAGCAAAGAAAAAACTAATCGATGGAAGAGACTGCAACAGCCTGCTTCGGCGAATCGATGTAATATTAAAGCGAATATTTACGATGTAAACATAAACAGCTTCAGGCGCTGGGATATTGGATGCTAGACGCAAATGGGTATTGGCAATGTTAGAGTTAAAATAAGAAAAAAAATTATTCACTGAAGCTAGCGGTACATTGAACAGAAATTTCATTTTCCGAAACTAGTGGTTATCTAAACTAAATTTTCATTAGCACAACTAGTGGCTCCGTGAATTGAATTCTCAATTACTAAAGTTAGTGGTTCCATGAACTAAATTATTTCTTAAAGCTAGTGGCTGCCTGAACTAAATTTTAATTTGCTGAAAGTAGTGGTTTCATGAGCCTCACTTTAAACAACGAAAAATAATTGTTCAAGAACTTTTGGTGCCCCGCACCCTAAGGAATCTTATTACAAATCTCGCACCTCTTAGAAAGCAATGTTTTATTTAAGAATGAAGAAAGTACTTAAATTTTTAATACTACTACTAACACTAATTTTTTTAATTCCTACGGAAAATACAAGATTATTTATTGAATTAATCAATTAATTTAAATCTATCTAATACTAAGAATGACCGTCGTGTGTTTATATTTTTATAAGTTTATATTTTTTATTTATTTTTTTGTCTATTTATCTATTTATTTGTGTATTTATTTTTTTATTTACTTATTTATAGGTTTTATGTCCCGCTCTTAACGAAATAGATAGGCAAAAATTAGCTCTGGGCTTCCTGGATTCATCAGCGTATTTGTCTGTTTCAAGACAGAGGTCATCCCTCCAATTTCATAGAAACCTAATAAGTAGAAAATATTCCAGGTTGCAGATGATGGCACTCGAACAGTATATCTGATTCCGGTCTTTCTTTGACAACGCTGAAGTCCGCTCGATGTAGATGCATACAGCTTCTCTAAGCAACCTCTTCCATCGTGATGTGTACTCTCTTCAGAGATTTCCTTCATACAAACTTCAACTGATACTCTTATTTTGTTAATCATCGAAGCAACTGGTAAGATATTCTTGAGCGGTCAACAGGCGTGTAAAGACCACGATGGTTTTCTTCCGTACTCCCTGCCGGGACCATACCGTCACGCAAAGTGGGATGGGGGTGCAAGAGAAAAACAACAGCAAGGTCAGACTGAGTCCTGGTGAAAGAGTCGAAGCTTGCTGTTGTCTTTCTCTCGCGGCAGCTGGTTTTTAAGCTTGAAGAGAGACGCTCAGCTGACATTCAGTTCGACAGCTACGCTCTTCACTGGCACTCCCTATAGTCGATTAGAGTGGTGGCCCGAGTCTTTCCTTCAGTGGCAAGCTTCTTCCGACTCATTGTGATGCAGTGGTGGTTTTGGTATGGTGCCAAATAAGTGAAAAAGTATGAAGCAAAACAGAGGCCCGTGGACCAGCGTAACGTATACGTACGGTGCTCAGTTCGACCTCTGATAGATCACAGACTGGCTGGGGAGCGAGGATTTGTGTTTAGCGTGGTAGTGGCGCAACACACGTCATAACCACCCTCCTCTCATATGACGGGGAATGCAAAAATTAATTTATTGCGAATTATACGATAACTTTGTTTTTGCGGTGCAGAGGTGAACTTTGTTTTTGCGGCCACTGTACTATCAAAACGCACAAATGGTTAGATTTTGGTGTTAATACAAAGAAGACCATGATTTCAGGGCCAATTTGAAATTTCCGTCACCGTTGTTATGCTTGGCCGAGAGATGCGCTCTCAGAGTGCTCTAATTTCAACGTATTTGGCACGTTTGGTCGTGTTTTGGTGCCAGATATGTTTAAAAATGCTTAGGGGGCACGAAGGAAAAATACATCCCTAAGGGTGCGTATGAGTAAAAAGGTTAAGAACCACTGGGTTAAAAAATGTGCGGTAGGTTAAATGAGTATAGCAACGTTAGATATAGTTCATTAGGTTTTATGATGAATAGGTTGTTGTACATGCTTAAGACATGACTGCCCTTAGCTTCAACGATAAATGTTAAAGTAGAGGGATATTGTTGAGTTAGACAGACTTCGCTCGGGTCAAGAGAAGGGAGTTAACTTAGACGAACTTAAACTAAGGTAAATTGCAACAGCGTAGCTTAGGGCTGGTGCATTTAAGAAAGTAAGACCTAAGGTATTCAACCGTGGAACTTCCACGGGTCCGGTTTGTAATCATAATTATATCATTTGAACGTCACATCGTAATTACTTTATATAAGACGAAATGTGTGAGGTTAGATAAAGTGCGTAAAAATTCGTCCAGCTGCGTTAGGTTGAACGAAATACGGTGTATTAAATGAGGTGTGTTTGGATGAAGAAATCTGCTTTCTTTGCAGGAAGTTTTACAGATCCAGGTAGATAGTGATGTCGTTGTCATCAGTAACTACTGAGTTTAACCACCACTACATCAAAAATAATTAGATAGACAAAATTTGGCAATGTTATAATATTAAGGTAAGGGTTGGCAGAAGAAAACAATTACGAAAAACTATTATAGTTTGCATCCAATAGCGCTAAAGCCGGGTTCACACTACAGCCTCTTGTTTCCCGTACGCAGTATTGGAATGTTTTTGGTGTGCCCGAGCAAGCTCAACTGCCCGTCTGCCAAAACATTTGTTGAAATGTTAGCTGTCAGGTGACACTAGTAAAATTTTGGATGCCTCTTAAAATATGGAATGCACGAGAACAGACGCTGAAGCAGGGATCTTCCAGCTCGTACTCCACCAATTAAGAGGTGACACACAAACACACCCTCCCACCACCGCAGTCGTAGTGACACTGAGGGCAGCAGGCCAGCAGCAAGAAGAGGAGCCCTTGGGATATTTAAGAAATCCCAAGACCTGGGGCAAGCCAAGCTTTGGCAACCCTAGTGTGGAAAGACTGATACACCAGTAGACGAGCTGAAAACAAGGTATCCTCGCAGACACTCGGCGAGCTGGAACTAAATCTTCAAAAGCAGTGCAATTTTCTGTTGTTTGCAAGAAAATGGAGGAAAATGGGGACTGTAGTGTGATAACGCCTACTCAGTTACTGTACGCATCCCAATGAAATTCGGTGACAGTTTCCTGGCCACAAACTACTGCGTCACAGACAAAGGAAGACACAGACTTCTAAGCGCACCTGAAATCAACTGTTCAATACCGTTATGACGCCATCATTGGCGCGGCTGGAGATATCCGAATAGCACTGGTATCGTAACTATGAACATACCTACAATTTTGTGCCAATCGACAAACTGTGACGTCATCACTGTCGATAATTTTCTTGCAAAAATACGGAAGAACTGCTCTACTGAGGTCGTTTGTCTGTGACTGTACTCCAACACTTACCTCCTCGCTCCTGCCGAGAGAATTCCATCTGAGCCAAGTTTCGGCTTTTTTTTCAAACAGGACTATATTTATTTAATTTTCATGGTATATTCACGCATGTGATGCAATTATTATTATCATTAAAATACCCCAGACTGGCAATGTGAGAACAGAGGGAGAAAACTCAAGAAGGTTATCAAACCTCACGCAACCAGCCCAGCAAAAGAAAAAAGAGAGAGTGAAAGATCGGAAAATCGCTCTGTTTACAACTTACTTCAGGCTGCCATTGCCCGTACCAACACAGGCAGAGCCATCAAGATTATTTCAAACATCTAAACATGTTTATAGCTTATGACGTCTCTCATTGAAATACCCTTAACGCATGTATCTATGCCATATTTTAGGTTAGGTCAATGAAGCATAATTACCTTGAGTGACCCGTTGTCACCAGTAACTTTATTTTATGACTGATTATTTCTTGTGCTGATTTGACAAATAAATTTCTATGGAGTTTCAACGAGAATACTGTCATGTACGACATTGTACCGGTTCCAGGATAAGCTCATGAAGGGCACTAGTACGCTCACGCCGAGTATGACGTGCCCGAGCAAATGGCTCTGGAATAAAAACCGCCAGTGGATGAATACGACAATTATATATTTTATAGAGAAAGCAGACCCCACCACCTCTGCGACAATGCCTTCCAAGTGCATCACATAAGACCGATTTTCTGAGATGCTCGTGAAGCAACTGAATGGATGTGGGTCTCAAACGTCAACAGGTAATTAATCACAGGAAGCGACACACCATCCAGTATGAGTGCGGGGAAAACAGGTCTCACTTTACGTGACCTAGAGTATAGTTTTAGTCTTACCTGCATTTAATCTAATCCCTCACTTAGAACAACAGGAATCGATCACCTCCAATTCAAGCCGAATGGATTCCGGAACCTCCAACCTATTACTAGGATTCTCGCAAACAGCCAGTAAAATAACATCATCAGCGCATCCAGCAAGTAAATGATGAACATGATCAAACTCCGCTGTACATACAATCTACTATATAATAATTCACGTCGTGTTTTTATTTATTTATTTATATATTTATATCTTTCCTGTCACGCTCTATGGGAATAACATAGGAGAAAATTCAGATTTCAAGATGTAAAAAAAAAAGTGGGGTACCTTGGAATCTTTTTCT
>LQNS02276930.1:10925169-10957191 GCA_001587735.2 Parhyale hawaiensis | reverse complement strand
AAGTTGGATACCTTGGAATATTTTTCTTCAGTATTAGATAGGGGAAAAATTAGGAAGCCCAAAAGACGGCGGGGGTTTTGGTGAAGTGTCAATTTTTTGCCGTCATTTATAATGACGGCATGGGCCACTAGTGAATAATAAAGGGCCTAGAACACTACCTTGTGGGACACCAAATACCACATCCAAAAATTCACTAGGCTACTCTTCCAATCAAGGACTACACAATGGCATCTACCCGACAAAAACCGACTGAAAACCGCAAAAATTCAACCAACACCCATCAATTTGAGCTTATGAAGTAACCTCAGGTGATTCTCGTGATCAAAAGCAGCACTGAAGTCAAGCTGGACCAACCTAGCCTCATGACCCCTATCAAATGCCAACTGCAAACACACGAGAAATGTGAAACAGGGCATCACAGGTTCCCAAGCTCTTTCGAAAACCATACTTTGTCAGGGAAGGACACCCTAATTCTCAAAAAAGGAACCCAAACTCGACTCAACCAACCAAGTTTTCATAAACTTAAGACAAAACGGATGTGATCGAGATGGGTCTAGACCAGAGGTCCGAGTTGTAACACCTTTCGGAACAGGATTTCCAAAAAAACTTCAAAACCTTATTTCGACACAGAAATGTATCAGTAATATACACATCTTCTGGGGAAAGTGGAACACAAACTTCTCTCAAATTAGGTAATCTCAGTACCTATAGTTTGTACAAGGGGTTCATGTAAACCAGTGTTTTTAATTCGTCTTTACTGCGATGTCAGGAACAATGACGTTATAATGAACCTATATCAATTGTCAGATTTCTCACGTGACAGTATCGTATGGAGCGTGCCTCCAATCCAGGCCGCGGCATGTTGTCTATGGAAGTGACGTCACGAGCGTAGCAGAAAATAAGCTGTGCCATTGGTTGGCTTACTTAAATTTCCCCTAAAAAAAAGGAAACTGCGGCATTTAGTTCTGCAACTTTGCTGATATAAGAAAAGGCGCTGAAAAGCTCTTGGATTTTCTGGGTATAACTGAATAGTTAAGATGCTAATTTGATACTTAAATCCTGTTCCTGATGTCCGTAGATTGAGTGTAGCATGCAGTGGGACAAGATCCAACTGTCTTCCTAACACAGAAAAAACTTCACCTCTAAACAATTTTTTTAACGTAGCTTGACCTATTATATAAGCCTGAAAAATTCTAAAAGGTATCATCATCAATAAAAATGAGCAAATCATTGCCAAATACTCGGGCTGTACTTGCAGTACTTGCGAAGCACGAGTACCAATTAGAAACTATAGCACTTCACCAAGCGAGGCAACGGTAGCAAAAAATTCAAATTGGCTTTGAAACAATAATTTTTTTGTATAAACTCCAAAATTTAATCATTTGTGCCTTTGAATAGTAATAACAGCTTGTGCAATTTTCATGAAGATCCGTTCTTAACTGTTTTGGTTATACTACTAACAAATGTTATGACAAACATGAGTCAAACATACAAACGAACAAATGGATATGCACCAAAATTTAATCATTTATGTCTTTTAACATTACTATCAATCCCTATGTATTTCATAAAAATCCATTCATTATTTTTTGAGTTATTGTGCTAACAAGCATAAAATAAAAAACAGTGACAAACGAACGAACAAACGGGTCATTACCAAAATTTGGTCATCTACTCTTTGTTATATACCTAACAACTCATGTTAATTTCATCAAAATCCATCAATAACTTTTTGAGTTATGATATTGAAAAAAATGAGGCGGACAAACCAACAAATGCATGGACATACAGTATCTTCACCAAAAGTTAATCATCTGTTCCTCCGAACATACTTAACAATCCCTCTAAATTTCATCCAAATCGGTTCATAATTTTTTGAGTTATCTTGGTGACAGACAAAGAGACAAATAGACAGACAAACACAACGAAAACATAACCTCCTTGGCATAGGTAATTATGGTGACGCAGTTGCAACTGATGACTGACGAGGTGGATTAGTTTTCAGCTTCCTTGGAAGTACACTTTTACGCTTTGAAGTGGAGAAGAACGGGACATAGATTATCTCGAGAGAAACATGTAACTCATGCACGAAGGTACTGCAGCACAGCATCAACGCGCACAGTCACAACAAATCGGACAAGAAGAAGAAGAAAAACAAAACAAAGTATCAGCAGCAGCAGTGTGAAACAGAGACAAAGCAAAATTAGCAAGGTGGGCACAAAAGGCAGACGTTCCCAAAGCCTAGCTAAAACTAAGGCAACCTATGATGTTCTTTTAGATGCGCTGTAGCTCATAATGCTGCCGAATCGGCTTAATCCGTCCACGTCTGGGACTTCGGTTTTGTGCATTATAACCAGCTTGTCATGAAAAGCGAAGTAAACAGGTTTAGGGAAGTCTGTGCTAAAATTATAGCTAATAGGTACATTTTCTAGACTATGCATTTCATGTTTTTCTCTTGATTGTAGTGATAGAAATAAATTAACAAATAAAAATAATTTAGGAGAAATAAATAGAAGTCGCACCTTTTTTGAAAATCTGAATAACTCGGGGAAATAGAGGCGATATGAACGCCACATGTTATCAGTAAGAATAACATTCTCACAAATTAGCCAAATTTAAGTATACGCTGGCCTACTTTGCAGTAAATACACCACGTACCATGATATTGTTTAACAAAATTGAAAAATCACTGGATTTGAATATTTTATACCTCGATTAGAAGCAAATTTATGATAATGAATTGGTCCGTGCAAACGAACTGCTGGCCACAACAGGCAAAGCTACTTTGAGTATAATACGTAGCGTTTGATTCCATCTCAGCTGAATTGGGTATATTATGCGGCTCGCCGTATTAACCGGTGGTCCTATTATGTGGAATCGAGCCCAGTTTGCCTAACCCTATGGCATATGGCTCACCCTATGCCCCTGAGCAGCAGCCGCAGCTTCACCGTTCGAAGAGCGAGTTTGTTCAACAATATTCCTAGTCATGTAAAAAAAGCAACTAGTACTGAAGCTGCGTAGTTCAAATACTTACTTGATTTGAACTTACTAAACGCAATAGCTTACCGCCTGCAAGCGGTTACGTGCAATGAGGAAATTAGGAGTGCTGCTGGCTCTCCCGCTGGTCGCGAAATGTAGCACCTCCTCTGCACAAGACGAGCGGAGTGCGCCACATCTCCTGGACCTTGCCCGAAGGTCTTCCAATGTAGATTGAACTGGAGATGGCTTTTTATTAGCTTAAAAGAAACTATCCATCTTACTACACTCGCAGGTTTCGTTAAACCGAAGATGACTACAAATTCAGACTGGCTACTGGGTTTCTTTTTCAACTCTCCGGTATTTGATTAGCTCTCATGATGCATACGTTCAGGATAATGAAAGACAGCCATTGCATTGAAATAGCGCTGGGCGTCATGTTGAATAAGACGGCGCAACGTTTCAAACCTGACGCGTTGATATTTGGCTTTCGTGCCATATCTAATTCTACCTTAGCGATTTTTCATCTAGTAACTGACTTAGTTAAGTGTTTTCACGATAAATCGTATGAGGTCTGCCTCTTTTTAGATATGCGGAAAGCGTTCGATACAGTTGACAAACAGTTGTTATTAAAAAAACTCGAACACTATGGTATTGGTGGGACAGCAAATGCATTACTAGCTAGCTACTTATCCAACCGTGACCAATATGCACTATGTAATACCGTTAAATCTCAAGTTTTGCTTATTAAAATTGGAGTCCCCAAGGAAGCGTACTCGGACCGTTGCTTTTCAACATTATTATTAATGATATAACTACTCTTGGTATGAAATGTGTTCTGTTTGCAGATGATGCAGTGTTCTACACTACTAAATACAATTTTCTCTCAGCCATAACTGATATCCACCATATTCTAAGTAAACTGTCGCAATGGTTAACTCAAAATAGATTGATTGCCCATGAGGATAAAACTAAGCTGATGTTATTCACTCCATGTTCTCGTCCTGACTTACCGATGATTCGTTTCAATGGTAAAAAATTGAATAGGTGTCTCAGTTTCGATACCTTGGTTTGGTTCTAGATGATAAACTTAATTTCAAGGCCTACATTGAGAAGTTAGGCCGAAAGCTCAGTAGAGTTCATGGTATAATATATGCAGTGTCTAATTATGTTAATCGTGATTCGTTGAAACTAATTTACTATTCGTCAGCTTATTCCTTGTTAATTCAAAATATCGCTCATACATAACCATCATCTTGTCTTTCATCAATATCATGGATCACTAATACCTCATCAAAACTACGAGATGAGACGCTTCATTCTTAATCTTCCAAATGTTCGTGTTGATGTTGAGAAACGTTCAACTATTTTCCGAACCGTATCACTCGTTAATCGGATTCCAACACACCTATTAGATCCTATGTCTAATGACGCCTTTAAAAAGCGATATAAGGATTATGTTATGCAATTGTATTAGTCTAATTACTACTTGTTACCCAAAAAATTTCTACAACTTTTCTATGGGTTATGCAGATATATTACTGTACGTATATTGTACTCAGAAAGTTTTCATTATTGTAATGTTTTATCTGTGTGTAATAAACCTATCAAACTTATCATGCTAGAAATGGAACTAAGAGGCCAGTCGAACAGAAGTGCGCTTAGAGTAGCCAACTAGTGATTGTTACAAAGCATTGGACATGAAAATGGCAGGTTCCCAAATTTCGAGAATATTTTGAATTTTTGCAACAATAATTGTTCGTAATAAGTACAATTCTACACTAAATGAAGCAGGAGGAAACAATATTTGAAAATATTTTATTTACCTACATTCAACTTATGAGGCCGTATTAGTGAGCATGAAAGAAAGGAAGTGTTCCACAAGAATGAAAATATACTTAAAACCCTCTCTCGTCCTTCCGTCTTGTCTGTCCGTTACGCGTGGGTTTGTGCTCCTTAATGCAGAGGACCTACAGGACCAGCAGCTGCTGTCTTCTGCTGCCACGGCAGAGGACACTCACCGAGTCCACCAGTGATGCTGCAGGTACTCTAGTCATTTGGTGAGCTTCTTTACAGGTGGGAGAGAACTGAACGGTGCTGTCTGACTCGGTTGGTGGGGGTCTGCTCTGTGTAGCCAATATATGTATACCGAGGTTTATGTTCTCCGTGGTTGCACGTATATTTGTACACAACGTTGTACTCTTGAGTACAGTAGGTCGATGTAAGTTGTCTTATTCAGAGCTTGGCATCTCCGATTCTGGTACGATGTTGGGATGGCAAAATCGATGGTACGATGGCCATCGCCATTGCACTTACGATGGAGAATGCAATACCATCGCACCATTGCCATCCAATCCAAAAATCGCCAATTTTCATTGGCGATGAGCTACGATGAACGAACCATTGGCGGTGGCCATCGTAAGGCGTCACAATCGGCGATGGACCATCGCATTAACACATTTTAAAAATACAAAGATCTCAAACAACAAACATCGAATCGCTATAACTTCGGTATATGTGCGATTTTCACACCAGTAATACTATTCTTACCTGACAAAAGGTGCGAAATGTGGGGCCCAGGTTATTAGGGTTAATCAAAGCCTGCTTTACTATCAGTATTAATTATTATTAATCACTTGTATTATTTGTCTAGTAGCTAATATGCTCCAAATGTAATGACTTTTCAAAACCTTAGCAGCAATTGACATTGTAAGATCTGGGGAATGTTATAAAATAAACGGTCAATTTTCCGAAGAAGTCAATAATGACATTTAGTATTTTTGTTTACGTATTTGGCTAAAATAAGGCATTCTAAGAAATTTTTCATGAATAACGTTTTCACCGCAAATGATTAATTTTCAAGATATTTGACTTTAAATTCCCCATTATTTTTGTATGAGAGAAAAAAGATTCGCCATTACGACGAATACGATATCGCTTCACACTGTGTGTGTATATATATATATATATATATATTTCTTGTAGGACATTATCAGAACCAGTCCTTGCTTGCCTAACATTAATAAGGAGTAAGAGCAACGTTGTAGCCGATAAACTATTACGAAGCTTCGTTCTTGATACCGCGCCACGGCCGTAATGGCGTATCTTAAATTCTTCCAAATGAAACAATGGAAACTTTAATTAAGGGGGCTCTGACCTGTAAAGTGAAAAAAACTCATAAACTGTACAATATTAGTGTTTTTTACCTGAATTTTACACAGTATATATCAAATATCGTTTCTGACGTCGTGTATGACTGAAAAAGTGATCCGTCATCTATGACTTCATCTTTGACTGATGACGTCAACTTTGACGGTAAAGATGACCACGCCGTCAATAATTGTGCTAGAGACATGAAATTTGGTATGGTTGAACTTGAGGTCATTACTAACTGACGTACGGTTTGGGTTTTTTGATAATCATCACATATTATGAAATATAAGGCTTTGCATTGGCCTTCCGTACAAAAATTCAGAAATCGCGAACCGTACGTTAGTAGCTACTACTTATAGCAGTATTCATGACAATTTTCAAATGAATTAAATAAATGAAAAATGAATGTCTCATAACTTGTACCAATAGAAAAACTTAGTTTTTCAGTACGGCCATTCAAAGTCTGGGTAATCTATGACTCCGAGTGACTCGTTGCTCAGCTTCAATCCTATGACACGACTAGCAGAGGTGAGAAAATTATTTGTTTTCATTTTTCCGTGATTTGTAAAGTGTTATAGAATAGAAAAATGGACTAAAAAAAACGCAATTTTCGACCATTTTACAGGTCAGAGACCCCTTAAAGGGAAATTCCTCTAAAAGTAAGCATTTACGATGAAAACGTTATTCTTGAAAAGTCATAGAATGCTTTATTGTACTTAAATATGCCAGCAAATATTACGTATTACGTATAAAACCACTTATACTGGAAAAATTATTGTACAATGAAAAAACAAACACCACCACTGCCGGCAGTACAATACTGTATAACACGCGTTCCAATAATGTGGGCCAGCTGGTCGTGTTCCAAAAACGTACCTATATAAACAGAACATGAAAGTTCCCGACGAAAATGATATTTGTGAAAACCTTCTTAAAATGCGTCCATTGCGCATTCTACGTTTATATCTCATTAAAATAAGCTCGCGATTGCACAAAATATAACTCGTGACTGCACAATTAAAAACTTAATATTACGTGATCGAGTACGCTTACGATCTTCGTGGTCCAGTAATATCGGCCGACGAAAACGTTATTAGTGAAAAATTTCTTAGAATGCATTCTTCTACGTTCATATTTCAATAAAATAAGCTCGCGAATGCACAATTAGTTAAGGACTTAATAGGACGTGTTTGAACACGAGTACAATCATCGCGTCTTCGTTGATCAACAAAAGTAGACATCAGCATGTCGGTAATGGCGAGTGTGACAGAGAAACAATGGGAACTTTAAAATCAAAAATCTCGAAAACTAAGCAATTGCGGGGAAAACGTTATTCATTAAAAACAAAAACATTTTAGAATGCCTTCTTTTCTCTAAATAGGTATGTCAACAATAATGCTAAATGTCATTACTGACCTCTTCGGAAACTTCACCAAATACCTTTGTAACCCACTCTTTGTTTTAATGTTACTAAAAAACAAATGTTTCAGAATCGTAAAGCTATTTTTCTGTAGTTTTAGTCTTATTTCATTACTTCATCGGCCTCGGCAGTACCTACAACCGATGACGATGCCCATCGTATAGGTACCATCGCCGATGGGATGTTCAGCCGTTTCATCGGACCAGTACTTCCTCATAACACCATCGCCGATGGAGAAAATGGCCATCGCCGATTGTTTGATACAATTCCGTTGGACCATCGCTCTCGTCGATGGATTTTTACGATGTTCCATAGTAAAATCATAGTTCATCCGATGGCGATGGTGGGAACACCATCGCCATCAGATAATCGGCGATGGCCATCGCACCAGGCTTAGGTCTTATTGCACGGCTACAAACTAAAAGTGGTAGCAATTTCAGCTACCAGAGATGCGATAACAAGAGATAACTTCAGACTATCGGAACTTGAGATAACCTGCGTCTCAGTATGCGTAGATTACATAGACAAATGGAAAGTTATGATATTCTGTGCGCAACAAGAAATTAAGTCAGCAGGTTCTCATAGAAAATAATGAGAGTAAATTGATATAAACGGAATAGAGGATCTATGAAATTACACCCTTTCAATGTGCGCACTTACTTTTAGAAAAACAAAAATCTTGAAAGGTTTCTTAGTAGTGTTAGTTTTGTCACAACATATATATATGTATATATACTAGTGGCAAGGGCCGGCATTATAAATGACGATAGAAAATTAGCACCTCTGGAAAACCCCCCGCTGTCTGCTATGCTTATTACTGTTCAGAGGCTTCTTGAATGAAAATTCAGCATTCTGCCTAAAAAATTGGATATATTTATTGTGCGACCCCCGTATCCAAGATATTGTCTTCGGCACCTGAATTTTCTCCTACATTATTCCCATAGAGCGTGACAGGAAAGATGAAAATATAGTTATAAACAAATAAATAAAAACACAACGTGAATTATTATACAGTACTAATATTATTTTACAATGATCATTTAACTCGGTAAATAAGTTACAAATAGCGATAAGCTAATATGTACCAAAAATACAATGCAGGCAATTAAATACAAGCATTTTCAATAGTACTATCCATAGCAAAACATATACAGTATATCGTTTATATGCTAAACAAAAAAAAAAGCACTTTCGGAAGGCATAATAAACAAATCTAAAAATCTAAAACTACTGTATTGTTGTAAGAGTATAAAAATCCGCTAAGGTACAAAACTTTCGCCTAATAATTGTAGACTGTTACTAATATTACTATTTTATTATTACCATAATCCTTATTTCAGCACTGAATTAATATCGTAAAGCATAAAAAAAGCACCGCCCGCTTAACAAAATAATGCAAAAATCCTAATCTAATCGGTGCACAGTATAACGGTATCTGCAGCTGTGACCTAAACTATTAGTACTATTAACACTGCTGGAGTAAATCAATAAAATAATGCGAATTATGGCATAATAATGTAATAACAAAAAATAGCTTTATGTTAATAACAGTGCAATAACATCATAATCATAGAGTGGTGTTTATCAAGATAGGCCTATAACTCAATAAGTTTTGGACGGATCTTCAAGAAAATTACAAAAACAGTTATTTATTATATGTCAAGAGGAACAAATAACCACATTTTGTTGATGGGAAAAAGAAAATCCGGGTTTCAAGAAAAATTTGAATGTTTCGTTAATATACCCTTTCATGGCGAGCGTATGCGCTCTCTGAGTGTTTCTTTAGTCATGTATGTAAAAATATGGAAATAAATGTCATTATGCTTAAGAGTACATACTCGAAGAAATACTCAAAGAGCGACGATAACTACGGCACTCTGAAAGCGTATACCCCCGACAAGCAAGGCAAAGGTAACAAAAAATTAAAATTGGTGCTGAAACCACGATTTTCCTAATATCAACACCAAAAATCTAATCATTATTATTAATAGTTCGACTAATTTTCCTGAACATCTGTTCATCATTTTTTGAGTAATGTTGCTAAAATTATAGTCAAACTCACAGACGGAACAACCGATCATCACTAAAAATTTAATCATTTATGTCTGTTAACATTACCAACAACTCCAGTAAATTTCATAAAGATCCATTCCTAACTTTTCGAGTTATTGTGATAACAAACATAAAACTAAACATAGCGGCAAACTAAAGAACAAACAGATCATCACAAAAATTTCATCATTAACTCTTCGCGATATTCCTAACAACTCATGTAAATTTCATAAAAATCCGTCCATAATTTTTTTAATTAGGACATCAGAAAAAAGGAGGCCGACAAACAAACGGATGCACGGATCTTTAT
This sequence comes from Parhyale hawaiensis, assembly GCA_001587735.2. Classification (NCBI taxonomy): domain Eukaryota; kingdom Metazoa; phylum Arthropoda; class Malacostraca; order Amphipoda; family Hyalidae; genus Parhyale; species Parhyale hawaiensis. The sequence goes on along the minus strand of LQNS02276930.1, from coordinate 10,947,280 downwards.
CAAAAGTAAATCATCTATTCCTGCAAAGATACTTAATAATCCCTGTAAATTTCGTCAACATCCGTCCATAACTTTTTGAGTTATATCGTTAACAGGCTAACTCAACGAAAACATAACCTCCTTGGCGGAGGCAATAACACTAGAACAATAAAAACTAAACATTGAAAGTACTTACTGGAAGATTAAAATAACTCTCAAATAGCTTTTAAAAATTAATAGGACCAGTACTACATGATAGGTATTATAAGAAGAAATCGACCAAAGTCGTGATAGACACTTCGATCACGGACAAGAATAGTAGAAAAGTGCATAGAATCTCAATGAAAATACTAAAAGCTTAAAATAGAGGCGACACACTTGAGTCGTTTCAATAAAAACAGTGAAGCACTGGTGATATTTGTAGCAGAGGATGTACATAAAAGTATATCGCAGCAAATAGTGAAACAATTTTCAGGACGACTATAATGAAAGAAAAAATGATGAAACACACTCAACTGTAACTAGCAAAAAATACATCAGAGGAAGATGAAAAAAAAATAAAACAGAGCCCATAGTGAAAAATATATGATGCCAAATAGAGTAAAATATATCAGAATGAACAGTGAAAAATATGTAAATACGCACAGTGAAAAATATATCAGAAAAAATAGTGAAAAATAAAGCAGAGCAAATAGTTAAAAACTGGATGAGTAAATAAAGAACAATATGTGTCAGAAAAATAGGGAAAGATAGATAGGAGCAACTGAAAATAAATAACTAACAATAAATACATCAATGCATGGATTGAAAAACTAAAGCAATAACCCTGACAATTAACTATTCCGTAGATAACCATAAAACGACTTGAAATAACTGTATTAGCGCATTCCCTGAAAGTCTAAGACAGTAGTAATAACTTTATTCATTCTAGAAATTACAGTAAAACCTCTTCAACACTAAAATACAAAAAGGAAGAAATGGCTGCACTATATCACACAGACAAAGGCAGCAATTGACATCGAGAAACAAAGACTGACGACAGTAGCCCATTTAGCTTTCACCGGAGCTCGGTCTTCTAATGGACCGTCCGTGGCCATTCACGCCCTGAAAGCCAACACCGACATCCCACCAATATCAGGTTCTATTATCAGCCAATATAACACAATGAACTTATCACCAAAATTCTTCTGCTCAAAGCCAGCACGTGTGAAGGGAAGAACAGCGCGCCGTAGATCCCAAGTCTTCCTCAATTATCCTCGGTAACGTAAGCTCCTATTAGCACATAATAAAACCCCGCCGCCGACAATAGAGCGACTCAATTGCTATTCATAACACTGAAACACGACTGTCGTAATTCATTCGCTTTGCATCCGCTCCTCTAACAACGTTACACCTACGGAGCAGACACAACCTCTCCCCGCCACTGCCGCTGCAGCACTGCCTACGGCCTAGCTCAAGTTGACAGACAGCACCTTGGGAAATAACGCAGCTTCCTCTTCTGGATTTCAGTACAAGTTTCCATAAGCTGATTAGCGCAGAAAATAATTAATGCAAAATCAATTCTTGTCGTGAGACAACTAGGAGGTCTAATCTGAGAAAAAATTGCATATTACAACCACGGTAAATTGTTTCCAAGCAAATGTTGAGAGCAAAGATAAAAAATAACCCTAGCAACGAGTTAAATTTGGTAAGTTGCCCTTTTGGAGACTGTCCCTACCAGTAACTCAAGAGCCACATCCGCGATAGCTTTTATTAAAAATACTAGTGGACCCGGGCAAGAAAAAATCCAGCAATAATCAATATGTTTGCTTAAGGGCCAGTGCAGAATCTTTCCTTCTCTGAGTTGCTTCTTCATATTCTTCATTGATAATTCAACGTGCTCTCATCCTTAAGTTCTTTCTTCTCCATTCTCCTACTTTCACGTGCTTCTTCGATACTGACAAGCGGAAGTAAAATCTTGAGTTAAACACTGCAATAAACTGGAATGCACATCCAGTCAGCTAGCCTTCTATCTAGAGCCCAGATTTCTAGCATTTATTCGATTCTCGGTATTATGGCTATAAATGCATATAAAAATTTGCATTTATTGCAAAATATGCTACTCTGCAATAAACGGTATTTTTACCAGACACAAAGCCAAGAAGTAGTCATTCGCAGATGACTATAAAACATGCACAAAGTAATACTTATTTGCACTATTAAACATAAAATCATTACGAAACACTGAATAAATAATTAATATATAACTAAGTTTGCCATGTTTCAACTTCATTTAAATTTCTCATGAAAGAAAACGTAAGGAAGTGTGCAAGTCAGTGTCATTCTTGTCACGACATTGCCAGTTACACAAGTGCTGGCAGTGGACGAGTGTACTGATACGACGGGAGGGCAGATTACGACAGCAATAATAGACATACTTGAACTAAACAAAGAATCTGGCATGTTTCAGTTAAGTTCCACTAAAATAGAACGCACTAATAGTACAACAATAGTGCAGTTCATTGCATCATCTTTATCGCATTTTTGGCTAAAATCCACCACGTTATAACACATATTGTTGCTGGTGACAGACGCTGCAGCACAAATGAAGAAAACCGCTGCTTCTCTACAAATTCTGTACCCTAATATGGTGCACCTACTTGCCTCGCACACGGCCTGCACAGAGTTGCAGAAGAGGTACGGACACACTTTCAGGACATTGATAAACTAATATCACACGACAAAAATATATGTATTACTGAAGGCCCTGAGTAGATGCGAACTCTTCACAGAGACGGCTCATGATGTGCCCCTTCCCCCACAGCCCATTGTAACGAGATGGGTACATGGATAACCGCAGCATTATATTATGCTAGACATTTTATAGTCGTGAAGGTACGACAAATATGCATTATGCGATCAGTTCATGCTATCTGTAGCACTGTATCTATAGGACATAATGGCAGTATGAATTATTGTCTATTTCATGTAACACACTTAATTATTTGGAAAGCTCCTAAAGCAGTCCAGCGCTGAAGTTATCTCGGAACCGAGCATTTAGGCAGGTTCCCATTATAATACAGCATTCTATATACTGGAGTCTCCTATAGGAGTCAAGCCTTCAGTCTTGTCAGTGCTGCATTTTTATTGGACTGGTAGTAAGGGTATGAGCTCCACAGAGCTTATGCAGGGGCAGGAGAGTTTTTTAATGAATAATCTGACCTGACGTAACGTGAGGTAACATAGGGTTACGTTAGGTTACGTTAATTGTTAAATCTAAATAAAGTTGTTTTATTTCATTATTATGTAGCTATACTACAAAACTGAGCATTCTCAAGAAAGCACACAACTATATACTTCCTGTCCAATATGCACATAGGTTGAGTGAAAAAAAAAACATGATTTCTGATTAAAATAATGACTTCCTCTCGGTTTTTTCATAGCTGTAAAGACAAGAAAACTGCTGAGTTTAGCCAAAAATAGCAAAGTTTTACGTGCTTTTTTTTGCAACTAATAAGAACTATATTGCTAGGAATAAAAACTATTTTGCTATGATACCTGCAATACTGATATTTTTAAGAGCTATTTTGACTAGATTTTTAGCTCTATATTGACCACATTTTTAGGACTAGAAATCCGGGCTCTACAGTTATATGCAACTAGACGGCCCGTAACTCGTTGAGTCGTCATCAAGATCGTCTTTGCTTTCCCGAAAAAAAAAAACAGGTGTTATTTAGCTGGTTATAGACCACACGCTAAGCGGCCGTCCACTCCTGCCCGTACAGCTCTGTATCAATAGATTATATGCTTATTTAACGAATATTCAACGCCCAGGCTGAAAACATAGCCAATTTATATGTTAAGTACTAGAGTTGCATTTCCCTAGCCATTTCGAATTTAACGAAAAGCGAAGAAGCTGTGCCAAACAAGACACAAGTAAATAAACAAGCAAGCAAGGTTCACATATTTTAGTTTAATATAGATGTGAGCGCACCGCACCGTAGCCAAGATACCGCTAAGCTCATGTATTTGCTTCATTGAAGTACTGAAATTTTGACCAATGAAGAGATAACTGCTCCGTCAAAAAAAAAAAAAACAGCAAGATAGAAGAAATAATTGTCTACTGCCCGTGAAAACTCATCTCTTCGTGAGTACTCCGTTGATGATCTACTTAATTTATACGTCGTGGCCTGGGAGATAAAAGTTATAAAATTAGACTCCAGAAGCTGCACATAATTATCTTTGCTTCGATTTCAAGACATGTTTCAAGCAAGAAGTGCATTGAGATAAAGCGATGAGGATCCAACTTTCACCATCTGCTGCAACCTGGTCATCGATCTCTATGGTAACGCAACTTGATAATGAAATGTGCAAGCTGACCTGTTCCTCGCCTATCTATTTCCTTCAGACGCGGACACGAAATATATAAATACACGAAGCATTTTATTATATAAGGATGAAAACATGTAATGCCATAAAATAAAGTCATAATATATGAAAACAAAAGTTTGGTATTCAACAGATGTAAAGAAGAACGCAAACTAAACTAGAGCACTCTGAGAGCGCATATCTCCGCCAAGTGAGGCAGACGAACGAATGGATCATTACCAAAACTCGGTCATTTACTCTTTGTTATATACCTAACAACTCATGTTAATTTCATCAAAATCCATTCATAACTTTTTGAGTTGTGGCATTGAGAAAAATGAGTCAGACAAACAAACAAACAAATGGATGGACATATCTTCACCAAAAGTTAATCATCTGTTCCTCATAACATACCTAACAATCCCTGCAAATTTCATCCAAATCGGTTCATAACTTTTTGAGTTATCTTGGTGACAGACAGACAAACACCCAAACAGAGAAAGAGACGGACAAACACAACGAAAACATAACATCTTTGGCAGAGGTAATATAAAATTGATAAAGTACGTACACATTAACCTCATTTATTGTATTTGCAATGTGCATATACTGTACAACTATTTTTGTTTTAATAAAGTTGTCATCATATTTTTACTGAACCTTTCAATGGAAATCAATAAGCAAAACCTGGACCAGGCTGGCGCATGTGGCGGAATTAAGGAAATCTCTAAGCTGAATACGCTTCTGGCCTAGCAATTCTGAAAATCAAGCAAGGACGAGGTGTCAAATATCTCCTTAACACTCAAATGAACCCTGATATTTTGGTCTAAAGTATCTCTTAACCCTCTCGTTCATCCTAACTTTGACTCTATTACCACGCCAAAACTTTCATTGCTCTGAGTTCAGGAAGCAGAAGTACAGCAGATACTGAACGAAGCAAGTGTGGGATATTCTCAGAGAACAAAAGTATATACCACGAAAAAAAGGGAAGTAAAGTAAACGGGGATGTCACTACAGTATTATTTTTTCCCCAACGTAAATTTCTTCCTCTGATGATACAGTATGTCATTGGAGTGAACATATGAATTGAAGTAATATTGCACATCCGTGATACGCAAATATACTTCATGTTAAGAGTGATACTGGGCTGGTTACTAAAAAAGAATTAATTCTCCGCATGTCACCGAAAGAATGATAAGTTTGAATTTTCTCGGGGCTCTCACATTTTCTATCGTTAAAGTTGGCACTTGCGAGGCATGCTCTACAACTAAATTAGCGACGAACTTATAATTAACGAAGAATCATCACCATCGCAGATTCTTCGCTGATATTTTTGACAGTTGGTTGCACTAGTATGGAAAAATTAATAAAAATGACTTGATCCTCAATATAATAAAACACAGTTGTTGGTCGCTTGCTCCGGGCTTGCTTGCCTCAATGTTGGTCTTTTAATCCGTCACGCTATTAAGGATTTAGATAGGAGAAAAATTCATTTATTGAAAACAAGTTGAAATGCCATAAAATTTCAGCCTTTGGAGTAACGGTGCCAAATATAGCTTCTGAAAGTGGTCAAAAGTGGAAATATTACATATTCTGAATCTCGCTTCACTTTGAAAACTAGCTCGGTGCTTTTTGACATGACGATGCTGATTCTTCTACTGAGCGTGGTAGATGAACGGCGGTATCATTGATAGAGTTTTCGATGTTGTCGAACATAAGTTCCATTGCAATATTTTTGCTAATTTTTTCGTAGCTGTTACAGAGGCTCAGTCTTGGTAGTCGCTGTCCTACCTTTCATGCATTATCCATTTCACTTATGCTTCCTTTAGCTGAATCTCTTTGCAGCAGTTGAAACTTTACGCAGAACAGACGTCTTTTATATTCAACTTAGATCGCAACCAAATATCGCCCTGAAGGTTGAACTATCGGCTGGTATCCAGGTTACAGTAAGCCCTGTGCATTTCCGGTGAATTCTTTTGACTGAACTGTATTATCTTAGTGCTGCTCAACGTTTAACCAATTCCAAACTGATATCTACGCCTTACCATGCATGGGGAGGGGGTATATTGCTCTCGTAAAACTCATAGCTGCACAACTAGCGTTTCATTAATGGAAGATCACGCCTGCAGGTATGAGATCTATTGTATAGCAAAACCTATACTGGGAACCGGAACAATAAAAAGCCTAATATATCACTGTGTACAGACTAGAATTTTTTGCCGTTCTTATCCGTTCATAATCCGCCTGTAGATATCAGAGATCTACACGATCCGCTTGTGGATGTCAGAACTCTCCACGAACCAGAAACCAAGAGACAATTGGACAGTCGAAGATGATCATGTTCAACCTGTAATTTTGTTATACCAAAACATCAGATGCTATTACTGCATAGCGTAATCAAGTTTTTAGTTTCAGAAACGTATACCACGAATCTCTGTGGGTTCATGCGCCCAAATTAAGAAACTCGAACTGTAAACTAATAATGAGGTGACATAAATAAACGAACAACATAGCGAGAGAGCCAGACATCTGGGAGGACCGTCAACCAAATAGACACGTCTATATCAACTTGGAAAACAATATGGCTAATCTATACTATAATAAGAGAGCTGTCTGTCAGTCCGTCCGTCCGTCCGTCCGTCCGTCTGTCCGAAGCCTTATTTTCCCTTATCTAATACTGAAGAAAAAAATTCCAAGGCACGTATTTTTTTTTGCCAAGCCGTATCCAGGATACGTGCCCGGAATTACCGCGGCTGTGAAGGCCTGGTCACGGGCCTATGTGAACTTGGTTGCTTCTGTGCACTTAATTGGTGAACTTCGTGGATTTTGTGGACATGGGGAAATTTGGAGTATTGTGAACTTTTTCGATAGGATGGTAAGATATTTTGAAATACATACTTTCATGACTTATTCAACAGAAGGGTGACGTTTGGTGCACTAGTGTATATAACAAACAAGATACATACTGTAATATCGAGGGCTTAGAGCCAGAAGTGGCTATGTCCTTTTTGGCGAAATCGGGTTCCTTTCACAAAGTGGGTGCCCGTGAGGCATATTTTTAGTGTCACGGGTGTCTATGCCATATATTTTCATGCCAAATTTCTTCTTAATGAAGAGATATGGCATAGACACCCGTGACACTACAAATATGCCTGACGGGCACCCTTTTGGTGAGGGGAACCCGGTTTCACCAAAAATGAACATAGCCACTATACTGGCTCTAAGCCCTCGATATATACTGTACCTTACCGTGATGATTCTTTGGACGAGGTCCAGGTGACATTATGCACATCGCCCATCTTGTGCAGAGGTGATGCTGCAGTCCGTGACCAGCGGGGTGGCTAACAGCGAGTTATCCCCACAGTTCACGTAGCCTCTTACAACAGGTTTATCTGGCACTTTCAGTAAGTATGCGTATAGTAAATTTTTAAATTTCGCAGTCTCTGTACCGGAGACATTTCGAATGTGACGTGGCATTTTGCTGAATAATCTCGCCCCCCGAACCGTGAAACTGTTAGAATACTTTGTGGCAATTGCGTCACCACCAGTTTTGATCGGAATTCGCACTTCACAGGCGAGACCAATACAGACTGACTGTTTGGCCCAGATTGACATTGACAGGAATTCCTTCTAGAATTTTCCAAACATATATGATCGTAAAGTGCTCGAATCTCTTTTGAATGGAGTACAATTGAAGTTGAGCAAGTCTTTCGAGTTAGTTAAAAAAATCTTGCATTCCCCGGATTTTGGCAATAAACGATCAGTGGATAGCCTCAAGGCGCACCGAGTCTTTCCGTTTGCTTAGCATCCAAAGAGGTGAACAGTATTCAATCCTCGGCACTATTAGTTGTTTTCATAAGGTGAGCATTGTGTCTGCCTTTGATGATACAGTATGTCATTGGAGTGAACATATGGATTGAAGTAATATTGCGCATCCGTGATACGATAATATACTTCATGTTATGAGTGATACTGGGCTGGTTACTAAAAAAGAATTAATTCTTCGCATGTCACCGAAAGAATGATAAGTTTGTGAAGAGGAAGTTCGAAGCACCCATCCGCTCCACTTCTTGCCTATAGTAACAACTCGAGCCACGTGATCATAAGAAGTTGCATTATCTTGTATTCTCACCCCAAGATCTCTTAAAATTTGCTTTCTCTCGATTTCGCACCCATCTCTCGTCGTGTAGGACGTAGATTCCGTAAGGAAGAAGTTTTTTCCGTACCACAATAGTTCAAATTCAAATTCGTTGAAAGTCATGTTGTTAACCGATGTCCAGTGAAAGATGTTGGTTAGATCTAGTAGCACATTCCGTACGTCTGCCATTTATTCTACCGCTGCTAATATCCGTGTGTCATCAGCGAATGGTGAGGGAACGGCAAACTTGCAAATTACAGCTGGTTTATCTGGCACCTTCAGTAAGTATGCATACAGTAAATTTTTAAATTTGTCAGTCTCAGTACCGGTAGCATTTCGAATGTCGCGTGGCATTTTATTGAACTCCTTGCACCCGGACCGTGAAACTATTAGAATACTTCGTGGCTATTGCATCACAACCATTTTTTATCGGAATTCGCACTTCATAAGTGCGGCCAATACGGTCGGAGTGTTTGGCCAGATCGACATTGACAGGAACTCCTTCTAGAATTTTCCAAACATATATGATCGTTCAGCGCTTGAATCTCCGTTGAATTGAGTACATTTGAAGGAGGGTAAGTTTTTCGTAATAGCTTAATTCTTGTATGACCTGAATTTAACAGTGAACGAGCTCTGGATTGCCTCGAGGCGCTCTGGTCTTTCCGTTTGCTCGGTATCCCAACAGGTCAAGAGTATTCTATCCTCGGCACTACCAGTTGTTTCCATAAGGTGAACATTGTGTCAGCCTCTCGTGATGAAAAATTCGAAGCACCCATCCGTCCCATTTCTTACCTATGGTAACAACTCGGGTCACGTGATCTTCAAAAGTGCATTATCCTGCATTTTCACCACAAGTTCTCAATATTTGCTTTGTTTTGATATCGTTCCTATCTCTCGTCGTACAGGACGATGATTCAGTAAGAGAAGAGTTTTTCCCGTACCGTAACAGTGCGTAGTTTGTTTCGTTAAAAGTCGCGTTGCTATCCAATGTCCAGTGAAAGATGTCGGTTAAACCTAATTGCACATTCCGAACGTTAGCCACTGACTGTACAGCGGCAAATATTCATGAGTCACCCGCGAACGAGGAGGGAAGGGCAATCTTGCATTGATGCCCCACATAATTTGTCATGATGAGGAAGAGTATTGGACCAAACACAGTACCTTGTGGGACTCGTACCGGCTATTGTTTAGACCCTTTGTTATTTATAATTACACCTTGGGTTTGGTTAGTCAGGATTGCTCCGATCCACAGAAGACATAGCCCATGGATGACCACATTGGAGAGTTTGAGTAACAGCATTCCATGGTCAACTTTGTCAAATGCGTTTGCAAAATCTAAATATATTTCCTCCACATTTTTCCTTGGCACAGTAGGTTTAGAACAGTAATAAAGCTGATTCAGCTGAGATGTGGTAGATCGTTTATGGTAAAAGCCATGTTGATCTTACGTCAGTAACTTACTGCTATCTTAGTGATGTACTAAGTATTCCCTAAATTACCTTTCAAACGTCTTCACTACGTGGCTAGTTAGGGAGACAGGTCTATAGTTCGTTGGATACAAGCTATTTCCAGCTTTGGGAATGAGTGTAATTATTGCTTGCATGAATATGAGGGTAATTACTCTTTCATTCATTGACTTCCGCCACATAAGGTGCAGGGGGTAAAAGGTACTTAGCTTACACATCTTAAGGATATTTACAGGCACATCATCTAGTTCCGTTACGCTGTTGCTGCTAAGTTCGCCAATGGCTGGTTCAACGCTGAGTTTTGCGAATTCAAAGTCCGTTAAGCAATTGGTAGTTAAATCAATTCTTGGAATTTCAAGATTTTGGATCTTGTCAAAAAAGACTTTTTGGTATTGATGGCTTAGTATTTCGCTGATTTCCTTATCATCATCAACAATAGACCCGGTATCACTCGCAAGGGGCCCGATTTTTGATGTTGCCGAAGAATGATGATGAGTGGCATAGGTGAAAAAATATTTGCTGTTACTTTTTATTTTTTGTAGTTTTCTTCTCTTTTTCTGAATTTTCTTAATCAGGTGATCGTACGAGCTGACGTTCTATCTCATCTAGCATCTTTTTTGCACTCAGCTTGCCGTTGTTGTGACCTCGTTGATCGCTGGCATTTGATCAGTTTTGCACGTTGCTTAAGTAGTCCTTAAGGAAATTTGTAGTGGCGACTTATATTAATTTTTCTTCTCGCCGGACTATGGTACTGCATGCACCCTCCAACAGAATGATTTTGAATATCTCATTGATATTTTCACTATCGATTGAATTATTTAGAAGTACGTCCCAATTTTCTGACTGCAGCCTTACATTCAGACCGTCCCAATTTATCCCTGTATCGTGCACGTTCAAGTCCCGCAGACTGGTGATGGAGTTTCTTCGCGAATGTTTCTGTGCTCTATATATATATATATTATATATATATATATATGAATCACATTCGGAAACTGAGTAGTTATTTCAACAAGTCTATGATCAGATAATATTGTATCACGGATGTCGATATTCTTAACCAATTGTGCGTTATTTACGAAGAGAAGGTCTAAGACATTTTCATTCCTCGTTGGAGAAGAGATCATTTGGGTCAGTGAAAATTCATCCATTATGTGCCCTAGAGAGAGGGCCTGATCTTTTTCATCTCTTGTGGCCGATGATGAGCCAGATAGAACAAAGCTACCTGATCCATCTGGCAAGTCTGACGTGAGCCATTTTAACAGGGGGAACTTGAAATCACCATGCAATCAAGTTATACTTACTATTGACTTCTTTGCAATGTGTTTAGATTCTTTGCAACAATTCGGCAAATTCCTCGCTGGTACATTTGACGGCCGATAGCACCCCAAGCATATCAATCGTTTTCTATATTAACAATAACAAAATCACACATCCCATTAGAGGATGTAGGTTTCGCGTGGGAACCAAGATGGTCTCGTAAGCATAACTGCAACACCGCCACACTTTCTGTCTTTGAGGTTCACATCTATGCAATACATAGTTCTCTATTTCGACTATTACATCGTTGACTGCATCAAATAAATGGGTTTCAATAAAGAAAGGGAGTTTTGAACTTGCAACATGAATTATATCCTGCAGTGCCATTTTCTGCAATTTCTCTATAGAGACTTCGTATGTGTATAACGGGGCTTTGGATACGTTTTTCATCTTCATACAGTTTCAGTTCCTAATATTCATTTGTTTTTATAGTGAGAATATAGTTCTTAATTTTTTTAGTTGATGGCGAGTTCCAAGATCCTACCTCCACATTTGGGCAGGATTTTCTACTCTTGATGGATGCCACGCAGCTGTTGACTCTCCATGCAGTTCTTTTTCCTTATAAGTTTCCATGGATAAGATGATTTCGTACACTGCCTGTAAAAAACTTTTGCATATTTTACAGATCTCTCGTCGCATCTTGATTGCACGCCCTCATATCACGGATATTTGGGGCAACATCTCTTTCTACATTGTACTGACAGCAACATTTTCCGTACTTGTTAGTTTATTTGTGATATGGGTTTTCCACGGTCTCCTCGTAGTTTCCCCTCGTTGCACGCGAGTGGGCATCTGGTGATCAGGGGGAGCCGCTCGAATGGTTCCTTTCAAATGTATTTCTGGTCATGTGGAATCAAAACACATGCCATTCCTGAATGATTCTTGGCATTACCAGGGATGGAAGAGATTCCATACCCTCCTACCGCTGCAACCGTATCTGCCGTATTTCATGAACCTAGGGCACCTTTTCGGGGGAGAAAACTGACACTCTTTACCTAAAACTCCACATTAACATTAGCTTTTGGTAAAATATTTATATATAGCTTCTGATTTATTTTTTTTTTTTGTCTTGTTATTTCAAGTCCTCTGCTGAGCCACCTCTTGTCTTCAGTGTTCCGTACCATTTCATGCATACAGAGCATAAAGAACACTTTCATTGTAGTTTTGAACCATATATTAAAGTAGACAAAAGAAAGTAAATATATACTAAACTACAGAAGCACTTTGAGAACGCATACATCCGCCAAGCTACGCATTGTTATTGAAAAAATGAATTGGTCCAGAATACAGGACTTCTTTTCGTTTTTTATCATCAAAATTTGGTCGTTTCAGCCTCTTTACATTCTTAAGAGTTCCTGTAATATTCTTGAAGATCCATTCCAACTTTTGGGTTATGTTTCTGACAAACACAACAACAAATTTAGAGACAAACAAATGGATTAACAGATTGTCACAAAAATTTGGTCATTAGCTCCTGCAAATTTCATGAAGATTCGCTTAGAGGTTTTCCAATTATGTTGCCAAGAAAAACAGGTAGACAAACAAACAACGGATTTCACCATAAGTTAATCATCTTGTTCTCCTAACTTACTTAATCATCCTTCTAAATTTCATGAAGATCTATCCATAACCTTTGAGTTATCTTGCTGACACACAAACAGACTAACATTAAAATAGAATAACAGAAAAACGACGACAAAAACATAACCTCCTCGGTGGAGGTAATAAATGAAAAACATAAAGAGACGCGTCTAGGGTGACGCTTAGCAAAATACAGTAGAGCATACAATGTCAAAAAATAAATACATAACACATAAAGAGACGCGTCCAACACAAAGACCCTCGGCTCACTACAGCCCCGGCGGCGCCCCCATCTCTTTGTCTAAACTATTTTCAATCAAATAAAAGCAGCCTCCGGCAACTGCCTTAACATGGGACGGGCTGGAATATTAATAGGCCTCTGAGGTACCGTTGCAGAGCAAAGTTTGGGACCTGTTGTGCTCAGAATCTTTGTGCTGGGCACTGAGAATTGGGGCTACGGGTCCTCATCTGTTGGCCCAGATGTTGCAGGCAGACCCCGAGACTGATAATGAAGCTGCTTTGTTGCGTGGCACGGGGACACGGAGTGAATGAAGAACAGAAGGAATTAAACATAAAATAGGAATTAAAACTATTTACAAACTGATACAGGTAGGAGTACAAATGTAACCGAGTTGGTAGAGAAACAGATACAAGCATTAAGAAATGGCGGATGTACGGACTAGAGGAAATGGCAGGCGAATAGACTTGTGAAATGGCAGACGAAAAGACTATACAGTAGAAAGAGACGCAGGCACAGACTATGCCAGGTGCGAGAGGAACAGAGTATGCGTACAAGAAGTGGAGAACTCATAAACTGTAGGAAGTGGCCGATATACCGACGACAGGACGTGGCAGAAGAAAAGAATATAGGAAGTACCAGAGGAAGAAACCAAACTTGCAGGCAATAGCAAGCGAAGATACTACGGTAAGTGACTGATGGGCAGACTGGGTAGGAAGTGGCAGTGAGACAGCCTTCAGGAAATTACAGAGGAATGGAGAAAACTTACAGGAAATGACAGAGAATCAGCAAAGTCTTCTTCTCTATATTAAATGAGCAACTGCTTTCAACCGCATGTTGCCCTATTGTATGTGCGGGTAAAAAGGCTGTTCATTTCCTCAGCTCAGACGGGGTAAAAAATTCAGCGCAGTCAAATGCAGTAATGCGGTCCCATATGAGGCTCAGAACTGCGCTGCTCTCTACCGAACTTCCTTCTGGCTCTGCTCCAGTGTTTTTCTTGTGCAGTATCCTGCGGCCGGAAACTGCAGCACAGTACTGTAGCAGTTATGTCAATTACTGCAGCACCAGCAGCGTTAACATCACTAACTGCAGCACCAGCACCGTTAACATCATTAAGTGCAGCACACAAACCTCATGAAGATCACGCAACACCTGTAGCGCAAAAAGTCCTCCCGCCACAAGTGGTTCCACCAACATCACAAAGAGCTGCAGTTGCACCAGGAACAGCACCAGCTGCAGCACAAACGGCAGTGGCTGCAGCACTAACAGCACCAACACAACCAACTGCAACCAGCAAACAAACAAACAAGCAAAGGCGAACGCAATTAAGACCGACACGCCGTAAGGTGGCCGTAGCTTCAAAAGCGATGCGGGTATCCGGACCAGGACCTCTGCTTGCTTCTGTTTCTGTCGGTCGTTTGAGTTTTGCGTGAGTTAGTAGTTGTGTTACGAGGTGAAACATGTCTTGTGGTTGTGTGAAAGTGTGTAAGCGGTTGTGTATTTGTTTTGTGTTTGAGCGCTTGTGTGTGTTTGGCGTTTGCGAGATAATATACGACAGCATACGTGACTATAAGCATCGATGAAGAGCTATTCATATGGATGAGGGTGTGCACTGTGCATATGGTAAACGGGTTGGTGTACTGGAGGAAGGAGCAGTGTATGCGGTAACTATTTACTTGTATCCTGCTGTGTGTGCGTGCTGTGTACTCCCCTTCACAGATCTACTGCACTTATAGATATATGTTTGCGGTTCCACCGCCAGCGGCATGATATAGTTTTCTTGCCACGGCTTTGAAAATTAATTATTTTCTTGAAGTGGTATTACATGAATTCCTGAAGAAAACGAAGACACGCACAAGTAGAACTTATTACCTTGACCGCGCGTTTCGCCGCACCTCAGCTCATCAGGTGGGGGCTCAAAGTTGGTTAAAATTTTTGGAGCGTTTATCTATCGAGAAATGTGCTGGTGGTTTTACCACCCGTAGACTAATTTTCCAGTAAATTGAGATAAGAGGCGGTGTTTTCCGTAGAATTTAAACGATTTTCCGTTAATTTTTAAATGCTCCTACCGTTGAACGTACCAGATATTAGGTATGTTTGTCGAGACATGGTCGGCCTCATAGGTCGTTCATTAATATTCATAGCCGTCAAATAGCTTGTATCCAAATACAGAGGTACATATGTACCGACAGGCGTACTGGTACTGGCCATAAGAGATAGATACATTCGCGTAAGAAAATTTAGCGCAGAACAAGATTTATTCTTGTTTCCCCAGGAACGCCCTTCCAGTACAAAGAAAACAGTTAAAAAGTTCTAGTGCAGACTACTGTAACGATCTTTTAAAAAACAGCATTTATTCTGAACCGTTGGGAGTTTCTTATTGCCTGTTTTTTACTCAACATCATCGCTTAAAAGAAGAATAAGATGGGCAGCCTCACTTGAACAAATAACACATCCGTTTGCAACCATGGCAGATTGCCAGAGGTAAATTTTACAGATTTAGCACGTAGGCTGCCTTTAAAATTAGTTATTGCCTGCTTTGGTTCCCTGAAACTAAATATTCGTCGCGCGTTAGAAAATTTCGTTACTTCATTGCGTCGCTGGAGAGTATCGACTGAATAAATAGTTATATATATAATTATACATATTTTTAAAGAGCCAACTCAGTGCTTGAACTTAGCACCAGCAGATTCCGGTGGCCACACAGTAGCGTGTGTAGCCAACACACCACAGGAGTACACAACGGAGCGCCCATACTAATTTCGGCACTGCTTCGGTACTGTAACATTCTGAGCTCTCCAGGGCTCGCGAGCTCCCCCAAAACAAACACACCCACGGCTGGGGGGAGGGGCGCAGGGGGGAGGGGGGATACTGCCCCCGGAATACAAAACAGAAGCTCCTCGCGGCGGCAAAGTCAAGACGGGAAATTGTGGTCAGGAAATGAATTACGGCAGACGGTGCCGCCTGATCCGTCAGAGGCCGTCTCGGGGAANTTTATGTTGCCCAATAAGTTTGTTAAACTTTCAGTGGCTACGCAGATGCATTATTCTATAGAGTATTACTACTTTACCAAATACTTGTAATATAAAATGTGTTTGTGTGTAATAAACGTATCAAACCTATCAGTTATTACCTGCTTTGGTTCCCTGAAACAAAATATTCGTCGCGCGTTAGAAAATTTCGTTACTTCATTGCGTCGCTGGAGAGTATCGACTGAATAAATACTTATATATATATAATTATACATATTTTTAAAGAGCCTATTCAGAGATTGAACTCAGGACCAGCAGAATCCGGGGGCCACACAGTAGCGTGTGTAGCCAACACACCACAGGAGTACACTACGGAGCGTCCATACTAATTTCGGCACAGCTTCGGTACTGTAACATTCTGAGCTCTCCAGGGCTCGCGAGCTCCCCCAAAACAAACACACCCACGGCTGGGGGAGGGGGCGCAGGGGGGGGGATACTGCCCCCGGAATACAAAACAGAAGCTCCTCGCCCGCCGTTTCAGTTCTGCCCTTTAACACCAGTCCTTTACTTAATGCCGTCTGCCACGGCGGACTAGGCAGTCTCCGGCAGAGCCCCTTTAATTAAAGACGTTAACATCCATGTTGTCTCCGTTGCCTATTTGGTGCCTGAAGGCAAGGGAAGTTTCCTTCACAGTTTGGCCGAGTTAGCCTAATGTATTTAGTGGTTTATTTCTCGAAAAAATAATGTATTTGCATTTCTCAAGAGATATCTTTTGGTTTATTAACAAATTTAGGAACTTACTCGACCTCTCTAGCAGACCAATTCCTAAAATAATTATCTAATGTTTTACATATTATAGACAATTCTCTGCATATCGTGGTTTATTAACTAAAATATTGGACTATAATAATAATGAAAAGCCTGTTGGCAGGTTGCTTGCTTAGTTGATCTCTCCATCCCCTTATGAGAAGTATGTACAAGATTTAATTTGCTCAAACCCAAAAGGCCCCTTGCTTGGCCAAATTGGAAATCAGAACATTATTGAAAACGCGTGACTACCCTCTAGCGGTATCATCAATACTCAATTTCAGGTCTTTCGCGCAACAACGATTTAATGCTGGGATACATGATGCGCCAGTTGAGTGAAATATAAACGAAGGGAACTGGAAAGATATCTTCCAGAGCAGAATCTCGAAGAACAAGAAAAAGAACGGGTTATTTATTATTATTATTATTTTTCAAGCAATTATATTCATTTTCTGCGGTTCATGCCAGACGGCGCGGGTCACAAGCATTATCAATAATACGAATAGAGATGCGCCAGAAGCTCTGCTCACGGGTTTGTCAATCCGTTGGTCACTGAATGGTGACTGCGACTGGGGTTTTCAAATTACAATGAAAGACTTCCAAAGTCAAATTTTGTAGATCTACGCTTAGGTCAGACCGCAGACAGAGGTGCCAAAGTGATGATAGTTTAGCGTGACGCAATCACTCGCCATTTAGCGTGACGCAATCACCCGCCATTTAGCATGACGCAATCACCCGCCATTGAGCGTGACGCAATCACCCGCCATTTAGCATGACGCAATCACCCGCCATTGAGCGTGACGCAATCACCCGCCATTTAGTGTAATAGAGCGGCTAGTCGTATAGCGTGCTGCCACCGCTCGTCGTATATACTGCGGTGCAGCGCTTTAGCATAGCGTGATGCCACCACCCGTCATATACTGTGGAGCAGCGTTTCAGCATATCGTGATGGCACCACCCGTCATATACTGTGGTGCAGCGCTTCAGCATAGCGTGATGCAACCACCCGTCATATACTGTGGTGCAGCGCTTCAGCATAGCGTGATGCCACCACCCGTCATATACTGTGGTGCAGCGCTTCAGCATAGCGTGATGGCACCACCCGTCATATACTGTGGTGCAGCGCTTCAGTATAGCGTGATGGCACCACCCGTCATATACTGTGGTGCAGCGCTTCAGTATAGCGTGATGGCACCACCCGTCATATACTGTGGTGCAGGGCTTCAGCATAGCGTGATGGCACCACCCGTCATATACTGTGGTGCAGCGCTTCAGCATAGCGTGATGGCGCCACATGCTGATGATCTCGAGATGCCACCTTTATTTTTACTAGCTCCGTAAGCGAACACACACCAACTTCTGAACTGCTAATGAAATAGAAGACCGCACAATGCCTGCAATTTGCTAGCACTTTATGATCCAAGGGCGGCAATTCAAGCGTATTAGGCACCGCATAATAGCAGGGGACGCAATTAATCCGTGGAAATGCCTAGCAAAAACCCCCAAGTCACGCGGGATTGCCCAGTAAACACGAGGCCTTGCAGAGGAAGTCCGTGCTCGTTTAACGAGCTCGAAGACATTTTTGTTGAGGGAAAATTTACTGCTAAATTACCGGCGTATAAAAATTGGCAATTGTTGGTCACAAAACTTAAACCTGACGAAGCTAAAGGCAGTGGAATATATAGAGCCTAAAATAATGAACGTTTTTAACAAACTAAGGCCCTCTAGTGAAAACAGTACATTAACAATAAACTTGTATTTACTACAATGCATTGATACTGAATGTTACTTTTCGTGCTACTACGAAAGAATCGCAAAATATGCTATACCTAAAAAATTACATTAATTGATGACGCGCACTACAAGGTAATTGGAAGAAGGCTAATGGAAAAAGACAGTAACCTGCATCGCATCGACTTCATTTCTTCTACGATAATTTCGAGCTTCATCGCTCATAAAATTGGCATCGACTAATGAGCGGCCGCGGCATTGGAACGGAAGGCGAAACAATAACATAAAGTTTGCAGAAACTGCATTAGAGAAAGTAGGGAAGAAAATAATTTAAGCAGGGTAGGCGACATGTTGAATTTGAAAAGTATCGACTAGAGATAAAGGTAAAGTAAAAGACAGCACACCGCAAGTGGGAAATCTACATGCACTGGTTCGTGCGGCAGATCGATGCTCCTTGAGAGCACGACTGCAGGTGACCAAAGATTGTCAGAGCCATGGCGGCAAAGACAAAATGTTCATGCTACAACTGCCACATCCCTCCCCCCCTCTCCCCCCGACCACTCCTATTTCTTGTTCCGGTCTGAATGCCGGAAATACCGACTCAGCAAGCGAAACACGGGAAGAATCTGCCCGTTTGGCAGAGAGCTTCTTTCTTTCGTGTCAGCGCGTGGGACTGACAGCCAGTCTGAGAAAAGTATTGAGAGGAAAGGCGGCATAGGAATACCTACAAGTTTTAGCATGTTAGCTAATCGATATGAAAAAATATTTTTAAAACTATTGTAGACAACACATTAGCCGTGACATATCAAGTAGATGCAGCGTTTATGGCCGTCGATTTAATAAGAACATTTATAAGAAAAACATCAACGTCGAAAGTACGTGCACAATAAGGCATAACATATTTGTTAACGTATTATAACTAGTAGGTAAGTAGAATAAACGTCAACTGAGAGAATTGCTGCACCGTACCTAGTGCGCCTTCCCATGCACCTACGGCTATACGAGTACTACTAGCGTTAACGTGCTACTGCAGCACGGAAACTGCAGTGCACGGGTAGCCCGGCTGCTATTGAGACAATACAATAGTGTTAGCATAGTGACAACGGCTCGGCATCAGACTAAGGGAGGCCCGGTTAGATTCCCGGAAGGCACGCTATGTATTTACACTGCGCTATGTATTATATAGTAGCCCATATTTCCTTCAGTGCGCTATAAAACAGCTTACCACAATAGCCAAAAAGTGGTAAAGAGAAATTTATAATTATTTAAGGCACCGCCGTTGGCATATTGAGTTCAAGAAAAAAAATGGGTCCGGTTTGAATATCAAAAAATAACAGACCTCTAATTGTCAGACAGCACTCCAGCTCTTGTGATCTCTGTGAACACAACGACCACCCACTTCATTTCCATAACTTCACTATAATAGACACTGCACAGACTCAATCTGACCTACGTATTTTAGAATCAATGAACAGAAAAGTTGAACGCCCCTCCCTGAACATCCACCAGTCTTCCGCACCCCTGTCTATTGTGTAAATACCAGTAGATTCCCACGAACCTAACCAAGTAGACTAGTTATTTCTTTTAGACATGGCAGTAGTAGTTACGAATTTCCTTCAATGTTGCTACGATTTTCTCTATTACCATTTTCTTTTACCTAGCACCATAGGATAGTATTTACATATTTTCAGACGTGTGACATTTTGTACTCGTAATTTCGAAACCATCGTATAGAAAATAGTTCACTGTACATATTTTATTTTTTACAAATCTCACTGATGATAAATATTATCGAAACCGGGTCTGGTATGAGAGTAACGAAATATACTGTTCCCTTTAATGACAAACTAAAACAAATGTTTTTTATCGTTGCAACCGTATTTTTATTTATTCTACGGATTAGATTTCCAAGTAATGTGCTCATGCATATTTACGTTAACGTGCTGTTCAATGCCGACGAAAAAAAAAAAAAAACTAGAGCACCCTAAGAGCGCATGCCTCCGCCCAAGCGAGGCAAGGGCAACAAAACATTCAATTTGGTTTTAAAATCATAATTTTCTTTGTATCAACTCCAAAATCAGATCATTTGCGCCCTTTGATGGTATTACCAGTTTGAGCAATTTTCATGAAGATCCGTATATAACTTTTGGAGCTATGCTGCTAACAAACATTATGACAAACACGAGTCAAACACACAAAAGAACAAACCAATCTGCACCAAAATTTAATCATTTATGTCTTTTAATATTACTAACAACTCCTACAAATTTCATTAAATCTCTTCATAATTTTTGAGTTATTGTACTAATGAGCATAATACTAGAAACAGTGATTAACGAACGAACAAACAGATCACTTCAAAAATCTGATCATTTACTCTTTGTAATATACATAACAACTCGTGTAACTTTCATAAAGATCCGTCCATACCTTTTTGAGTGATGGCATTGAGAAAAATGAGGCACACAAACCAACAAACGGATGGACGGACCTTCACCAAAAGTTAATCCTGTGTTCCTCCTAACATATCTAACAATCCCTGTAAATTTCGTTAAAATCCGACAGTAACTTTTTGAGTTATCTTGGTGACAGACAGAGAAAGAGACAAGAGATAAATCCGACGAAAACATAACCTCCTTGGCGGAGGTAATGAAATATTTGTCAAAGCTTAAAAAAATATATACAGAAATATAGAATATTGGTCGGTATCTCTAGCAGCGCAAAAAAAATAACAAATATAAGCTCATATTTCAATAAAAATAGATGAATATCTAAAACTCAGCAGATATTCCTAGCTGCACAGCACAGATGTAATATTAAACATAATGTCACTACGACACGTCAATAATTGAGAAATAATACCGTGGACACTGCGTACAGGAGCCGGAACGCGAGTAAACATAATAACCTTTACCTGAGGCATGTTTTATTCTTTACCTGAGAGGTAAAGAAGAAATTGTCCGGCGATATTATCTGGCGGCAACATAAAGTGCAAATGCCAGCCACAAAAATTATTAATGATATCGTAAAGGCCGAGCGCACAAACCCTGAAGTTCATAACAAAGAAATTTTTTAACCGTGACACATGAACACTGTTATGGATGCCATGATTGCTGGGCACTGTGACCGTTAATAATGTTAGCAGGTGCTGCAGTTAAAGGGCAAGTGAAGGTAAATGATATATATGATGTCTTAGAACATGTCTACTCTACTCCATATATCCATAAATAGATATAGATGTACAGTATATCAAGGATTATGTGCATGGTGCACATAAAATATTTTTACGGATAATTCAGTTTTGCAACACTAGAACAATAATTATTACTAGCGGGACCCGTGGAAATTCCACGGTCGGTTAGTTAATGTCCTCACTTTTTATAATGAAACAATCAAACCTTACGCTACTATGACTCACTTTAGTTTACCTAATGCAACTTCTCAACCTAAACTACCGATGAATAGCGCCTGTTCCTAAATCTTAACGAACTGCCTCAAACCTCAAGTGCGAGAGTCGAAACATGGCAACATTGCT
>LQNS02276930.1:10887428-10904698 GCA_001587735.2 Parhyale hawaiensis | reverse complement strand
TGGTGGTGCAGGGGCAGTTGTGGTTATGCAGGGGCAGTTATGGTGATGCAGGGGCAGTTGTGGTGGTGCAAGGGCAGTTGTGGTGGTGCAGGGGCAGTTGTGGTAGTACAGGGGCAGTTGTGGTGGTGCAGGGGCAGTTGTGGTGGTACAGGGGCAGTTGTGGTGGTGCAAGGGCAGTTGTGGTGGTGCAGGGGCAGTTGTGGTGGTACAGGGCAGTTGTGGTGGTGCAGGGGCAGTTGTGATGGTACAGGGCAGTTGTGGTGGTGCAGGGGCAGTTGTGATGGTGCAGGGGCAGTTGTGGTGGTGCAGGGGTAGTTGATATGGTGTATGGCGCCCACTGCATCTTTTGTTGCAACACCTAAAGCCCCGTGCAGACCTTGCAACACGTCACCGCAACTCGTTACTGGACGCGTTGTCGAGCGCTCTCTGACCGCTCGACACCATGTTGCTGCAACATCAGCCGCAAGTACAGCCAGCCTGATTGCTGTTGCAGCTATTAAACCTCCTTGGTCAGTGTGACACTAGCAGGCACTGAGTGTGGTTGTAGTGTCAGTGACGCGCTACGCGATAACGGGACTGCGTTTTTGACGGTCTGCGGACAATTTTCGGAGGTGTTACGCGGCAAGCGTTATATGTTCGTTGAACAATACTGTATATCGCGTGCAAATATCAATTACAGTACACGTAGTGAGAAATTCACGTACTCGGACATCCTTCTGTGTGAAGAGCACTACAATATAAGATGCAACGTTTAAACATAAGCTGCAGACAATTCACGGGAGACGCTATGCGACCAACATACGAACTTGTCGAGCTACATGTTGAAGATTGCACGCTGGACTTGAAGTTAGCGTGCTCAACTTGATGGTCAGACGCTCAGGTCGCTCGTCGGACATACTACCTTACCTAAGCTGCAGAGTTCTGCGGTGTCCATATAGGGGCGCGGCGCGAACTGGACGTCGGGTCGTACATTGTACGTGCGACTGATAGGCGTGGCGTCGACATTAAAGAACCGCAGCTACACTGCACTCGCTTTTCCTTATAGTTCCCAAGTTTCCCCTGCAGTGCGCCTGTTCTAACTCACAAGACATGATTTTCCCCGCTCAAAGCAATGTGTTTCTCAAATCATTCTTTTAGCCGTTTACCACACCCAATTTTTTTTCATGCCACAAGCTTTCCACCATTCACTACACAGGCTATTCTTTATAGCTTATACGGCTTATACGCTCCGCAATGTGCCATACCCGCTTTCCCTCATCACTCATACTGTCACCGTTCACCACATCCACTTTCCCTCATCACTCATACTGTCACCGTTCACCACAGCCGCTTTCCCTCATCACTCATACTGTCACCGTTCACCACACCCGTTTTCCCTCATCACTCATATTGTCACTGTTCACCACACTCGCTTTCCCTCATCACTCATACTGTCACCGTCCACAACACCCACTTTCCCTCATCACTCATACTGTCACCGTTCACCACACCCACTTTCCCTCATCACTCATACTGTCACCGTTCACCACACCCACTTTCCCTCATCACTCATACTGTCACCGTTTACCACACCCACTTTCCCTTATCACTCATACTGTCACCGTTCACCACACCCACTTTCCCTCATCACTCATACTGTCACCGTTCACCACACCCACTTTCCCTTATCACTCATACTGTCATCGTTCACCACACCCACTTTCCCTCATCACTCATACTGTCACCGTTTACCACACCCACTTTCCCTTATCACTCATACTGTCATCGTTCACCACACCCACTTTCCCCCATAACGGGAACTTTCCACAACACATACACTGGACCTCAACACCACCAACAACAACAACAAAAAAAAAACCTTTTCGGTATACTCTTCGCATCGGCAACAGGAACTGCGCAGTCAAATGTAGGCGGGCGGCAGCGCAATCTCCTCCATTGTTTGCTCGGGACTTCATAGAGCTGAAGCGCTGAACGCTGAAACTGTTGTAAACAAACTGCCTCCCCAGGGGGCCTGGAGGGACGCTGAAGACTTTTTTTTTAAATAACATCATGTGAAAAAACTTACTTGACATTTTATATATAAAACATCTCTAAGTGTATCCCTAACACGAAGAAAAAATTGCATAAAATGAAACTGCACCAACATACTGTATGTGTAAATAATACAGCTGCACCAAACCAGAGGGAAGTGGGAGGGATGAATGCTTTTCAAAATAAGAGTATCATGAGCCCATATTCCTTCATCACTCATACTGTGGGCATAAGAGCAGACGACCAGAAAGCCTCAGGTTATGGGAACCACCAGGGACGACACAACTCCTCATAACACAAGGAGGGCAAAGCTAACCAACTTAACCCAATGGACTAGGACCTTTCCTATACCCCGTGAGGGGTTAATGAACTCACGAACCCAAGGGCTGTCCCGAGTGCCTTCTCCGCAGGGGATGTTCCACCTGGCCGCAGTTCCTGCTGAGGTTAGTTTTGTAAAGTTAGGTAGGTTCTCTATTCTTTTCCCTTTCTGTTCTGTGAGGTCGATAGAGATAGCTAATCTCCAACGCGAGACACCTCTAGTCTCTCTCGGGAGGATGGCCACGAAAGAGGCCGTCCACTCCCGTGTCTTTTCCTATTCTTTGCACCTTTTTCCTGCCAATAATAGCGCACTGAGCCAACTTGTCCTATATGACAGAGGAGAGCCGATGTCGAGATAGGATATTCCTACTCGAGTCTCCTCTCCGATTAGCATCACTGTGAGGATCGCCCCTTGGCGAAAACGGTGGTTAAACTAATCATTTAATAATAATGATAATAATTCAATTGATAAAGGCATTCCTATTATGATATATCAAGGCATGATATCTAAATTAAATGTATGTGTTGTAGGTCGTGCTGTATGGTACCGCCATACCTAGTGTGGTTGATATTGTATGTAATAATATTTAGTCAATCAGGTTAAATAGTGTCAAGCCATGCAGATCTCTCCTCGGGAAGAAATAAATGCACTTATCTTGATTTAATGAAACAAGCTGTAACTTTAGAAGGAAAAAATACATTTCTCCTCATGGGAGGACATTCGTATGGTAGTACTACTGTGGTGCTATTTCGGCTAATTAGTTTGGTGTGTGACGACACTGAGCCTTATATTGATTAGGTTGCAAATTCATAGCCGTAATATTATTAAAAAATTAATGTCACGATATTTTCAACAGAACCTGTAATAGAAGAATCCCAAAACATCTCCCGCCCGTGGAGAAATAAATGATAAACACATAAATCAAGTCGACTAATAAAGTAACCCAGTACACTAGTAACGTGCATCAGAACCAGAGCAACAGTACCAGAACACCAGTAAAGTGCACCAATATGACTATCACGGTGCCGATGCAACTAATGCGTTGTATTGTAAATACAATGACCACGGACTTTTGGCTCCACAATTTCCAGTTAATTTTACGTGCCACGAGTAAATTAAACTTTCGGTGTAATTACCGCGGACTTTTGAAGCCACACTTCCAGTTACAGTATGTACGTGCCACGAGTAAGTTAAAATTTCGGTGCAATTACCGTAGACTTCTACAGCGCTGGGCAGTTGTCCCTATTGTTTTCGTGTTTGGGGCCACAGTATGGCTGAAAGTACACAACTCTGTAGTTCAAACACGTTGTTTAAACCTCCCTAGGTACAACTACAACATTTCAAAAAAGGAAAACGAAGGGAAAGTAAGTATCTTGACGGAGAAGTGGAACTCATACACAACGGTGTTCCCACAGAGAATCAATGCGCATGGGAACAGGAAGTCGAATGAAGAGGAACACCAGAAGAAAGCCTTTTTCGAAGCTCAATATTTTACGGTTTATTTAATATTTACTCCAAAGAAATCTGAAAGTCGTCTATTTTTTCTCTTTTTTTTTAATCCTGCAGAGTGGTAAATATTTCTGCAAAAACATCACATTACTATTTCTAATCACTCTAAGAAGAATAGTTATTTCTTTTGAAAGGGCGGCAAACAAGAATAAAGTAGCAAATTATTTTTCTTCTTCTTTTTACACTATTATCAAATTCATTCATGTTAAATAACTTTGATCCAGCTACCGTGCTTAATGGTTTCGTTCAGAAGGAGTTTTACTGAAGAGGTCTGTCCGACTACATATGACTCAGTCTGTAAGAGATCAAATGCTATACAGAGGGTCAATTTGCACATCACATTGTTTCTGCAAAGTATTAGTAAAAGGCAAGTCTGAACGAATACATTTGGAACAAATTGCTCTAGAATGAACCACTGTAGATCGTATTTCCATTAGCTTCAATAAAACCGACCCAAATTGTTCCAGAAATATTAACAAAATAAATAATTATACAGTTATTACGGAAAAGCAATTCTAAGTATATAGGATTAATAGAAAATATTTCTGCATGACTGCGTGTAGAATATCGTTATTTGCCCATTATGATACAAGCACGTTATTATCACAATAACATTGAAAATGGCAAATACCGTACATTGACCACTTTATCAAGGCAGTTCGGTCACAGTCAAATTCTTCTATAGCGGTGCCAGTTCTATGGGTATTTCTAAGATTTTGTTCGGCCCATGACTTAGCCCCGCCCATTACCAGTATGAAGGGAAATCTCAGAAATACTCATAGAATTGGCACCGCTATAGAGGAATCTGACCACGACCGAAATGCCTTGATAAAATGGTCAGAGTATAATGATGGATAGCTACAAACGATTAGGTCAAGAATGTGAGAGGATAGTACGCCACGGAAAACGATAGTTAAGTCTATTTTTCCATCAAATGTTCATAATTGTGCTCGATTCCGTAGTGAATAATGACAACTACATCAAATAAATAACTCATTTTAAGACACTTATGCCACGTTATTTAAGAAACAATCTATTATATGTTATCCGTGATATGATCAAACGAATGAAATTCGTTGGTAGTAGGTTGGTTGCTTGTTCCCTCCCTTGATTGGTTGGTCCTTCTCTCCGTCACGGTGTTAATTATGGATTTCGATAGGAGAAAATTCATCTATTGAATGACCAGATGAGGTATTAGGAAATTCCAGTCCTTAGTTACTATAGCTAATATTATTTCTGGGATGTTCTCCAGCTAGTGCATTTTCTAAGGCCGTCATCGCTCAAAAAACGAGATAGGTGCTATTTTTCATCCTATTGAGCGTGGAATAAGGAGAGGCTTAAGTTTGAATTTAGTTTTCGTTCGTGTCACGTAGAATCCGTTCCGCTTATGTTTTCTGGAGCTAAATTTCTTCGTGACAGTTGAAACATCGCGCTGAGCACAGGCCAAAGCATTTTCAGCTCTTACTGCAACCCAATTTCGATCCTGATGCTTTAGCTGCTACAAGTATCCAGGATACTGTAAAACTGAGCATTTCCGGTGCATTCTTTTGAATGAGTTATATAGTCTTGGGGCTATTTGACTTTTCAGCATTTCAAAACTAATATTTGATCATTTACTTGCGGGAGAGAAATCTTGCTCTCGCAATCTCTTGACGGCACAACTTTCACTAAAGGAAGATCAAGTCTACAGGTATGAAGCACATATTGCAGCAGAACTCGTACGGCAAGCAAGAACAATGAAAAGCTACATTACGTAACTATTGCCGTTGTTTCTGACGGTGAGATACTCAACTAATATACATAATAACCTCCGCCAAGGAAGTTACGTTTTTTCCGGGTTTGTTTGTTAATTTGTCTGTCATAAAATAACTCGATGGATATACACGAAATTTTCAGAAACTGTTAGGAATATCATGAATGAGGAACAGATGGATAAAATTTGGTGATGATCACAAAGCGGTACAAAATTCTGAACTAGTTTAAAACTTTTTCGTTATCATTGCAGCGTTTGGCGGAGGTGTGGGCTCAAGGAGCTGTAGTTTACAATAGATATCCTAATCGTTATTCATTGATGGAAAATTGAATAACTGTTTCCAACTATTAAAATTGTTAACTCCGCCAGCACCTGAAATTATCCAGGAGGATCGCTTACAGGCAGTTACAGCTCCCACTTTTTTGCAAATAGATGAAAACTAAAGAGCCTCGACGGGATTCGAACCTAGGGTCTCAGCGCAACCGCTAGACCAGCGCTAACAGAGCGCAAGTCTAGCGGTTGCACGTTGTTGTACTTGAGTCCCTGTGTTCGAATTCCGTCGAGCCTCCGTAGCTTTTAAGACTACATTAGATAATTCAGTTATTAATAATTGCCATTATTAACAACCTAATTGCAATGGAAATATATTGCATACATATAATTAACATTCTCCGCTATAGGTTTTTAAAATTTTCAACAATTTAATTTTAAAAAGTCAAAGTTTATAGGCACAGTAAGAGTGCTCATCAATGTCGGAATTTCATGGAAGGTACACTTTTCTCTTAAGCACGTTTTATTCAAAACAAAGGACGATTCACAGTTTACGATTTTCCTGGTGTGCTTTCCTCTACAGCGTAGAAGCCACAGACATAGGTACACAAAACGGTATGTCTTCAGTATGTTTGCGACTGAATTAGCAACAGTAATGACGTCCCAGTAGATCGCTTATATTAAATCGTATGTTCGTATCCACGATACCAGTGCTATGTAGAAACCTCCAGCCGCGCCAAGAGACAATGATGACGTCACAACGGTGTCGAACGGACGATATGATGTGCGCATACAGCTTGTGTGTCTGTAACTTCACTGCAAGCCGTTGTGATGGCGCAGGGAGGTTATGGACCAACTCTCCAAAGTTTCAAGTGCTTACCATTCGTATTTCGAGAATCCAAAAATTCGATTGAAACGTTTGGTGAATAAATGGTAGGTGTATATCTTCGGTTTAGAAGCGAAATTGCTGTTAGATTTAATCGTTTTTAGTGTTTTGGAAAACTTTCACTGTGTTGGTGCATTGAAGGCGCTTTGTCAATGATATAAATAACTTGACCAATAGCAGGCCACGCAAGGTCAGAAAATTTATTTAATACAGATGTGCTATCAACAATAACTTCCAGGATGATCGTTTCATTGTGGGCACATCTCATATGCAGCTTCGGTCCTCCACGAGATAAGTGAGATGTTAACCGTCTTATAACTGTAGTTACGAGTTGTATGACCAACGTATTAGTGATGGGGCGAATATCCGCATCCGCGGAATATCCGCACCTTGGTTGACATCCGCATCTGTGGATACTAAGATGGTAACATCCGCATCCGAGGATGACAGAACTGTAAAATTCGCTAGAGATCCGCAACAAAGGAGGCGCGGATGCGCAGGTTTATCACTGTACACTAAGCTCATCCATAGTACTGAAAACTGTAAATTCTCATTTGAATTGAAATGTGTGCAAGCGCTGTCCCTGTCAACACAGCACCATCTAAGTTTTCTTCCCAAGTGTTGTACAAACTGCCTTCGGGAGAGAGTGTGTCTGTATTTGTGGTGGGTCGAATATCCGCATCTGCGGAACATCCGCACCTCTTCTGACATCCGCCTCTGCATCCGCCGATGTCGAGATGGTAACATCTGCAATTGCATCCGTGGATGTTAGAACGCTTAAAGATCATCATCCTCGGACGTCCAAAAAATGCCGACTCATCACCACAATGTATTCGGCGTAGGAACAAGCTTGCAATCTTCATTTGGGTACGAGAGTGTACAGGCCACATTGGTCATTTGTGGGTTGTCCTTCTTGGATCAGAGGTTTTTCTGACGATGAAATTTTTAACCTTTCTAGTTTTGTAATATCCTGTTAGTTTCATAATGTGCATTACCATTTCTAAGTCGGTGCGGTACTCTCGCACGTTCTAGGTATATGGGGAACTTATTTTATTTCTGTAGAACATCTTATGGCTCTGTCCTATTAGTCGTCTTTGATTTGATGTTGCCCTAGAGTCTAGCAGATCTTATTTCGTTATCAACCATGCGATTTTAGGACACATTATCGATTAATATTTGTTTAACTCCCTTTTTTAATTCATGATTATAAGCTGTCTTCGGCTGAGCATGGTCTTAGAGCTCGATAGATATGTGAATGAATTGTACTTCGCTTCTACAAGTCGGGACATTCACTTGCTACATTCATGCATTTATCCAAAGTCGTTGGCTTCCAGTAGACAACTACCATATTACTGTCTAAAGAAGGCAATCAGCTTTCAATAAATGCATGAATGAAGCAAGTGAATGTCCCGAGAGATTAGTGCAAAGTACAGTTCGTTCACATATCTATCGAGCCCCAAAGAACCTGCTCAGCCGAAGGCAGTCTACTGACTGAACTAGAACGCCTCGTGGCGTAGAACCATAGGACAAATTTCAACGCCATAAGTTGAATGGCCAGCTTACTCTGGATTTTTGGCATTTGTCACAGCTAGGTCAATCCACCTGACTCCCTGCAAAAAATATAAACATTGCTTAACTACTTCTCCCTCGTTCTGGGTGGAAAGACAAACATATATATACAAATATACTTAAATCTGGAACGAAAACATCCCCGCTCTCGGCTTCGCTCGCGAGTGATAATTAAAGAGAGTTAACAACAAATTTTTGTCAATAATCAACACTCTAATCGCATGGTTGATAACGAAACAAGATCTGCTAGAGCAACATCAAATCAGCGACAACAGACATGCAGGACATGCGCAGAGCCGTGAGATTTACTACAGAACTCAAATGAGCGTCCATACAGAACGGATGAGAGTACTGCGCCAATTTAATATTGCACTTACAGAGCACCAATGCTGATGACGCTATGAAACTCTAAGTGTATTACAAAACCAGAGAGAATGAAAATCTCATTTCGAACAATAACCTCGCACAAAACAATGACAGCCAACAAATAACCAATGTCGTGTATATCTTCTCGTATCCAGAAGACTGTAAGATTGTTAACAACGTCGACTACAGCGTTCACATGTTTTACTACTATCTACACTCAACAGACGATTAACATTTCACTTATCTAGTGAAGGGCTAGAGGTGCATACGAGAAAATCCACAACGAGTCCATCACCAGGAAATTTATTGTTGGCAGCACAACTGTATTCAACATATTCCTTGTCACACCGCTCGGCTTGCTATAGGTGAAGCTATTTATTTCATAAACAAATCACTTACAATAAACTAACAAAGTGTAAGTATTGCCAGAACACTAAACTGTTGAATTCTATAAGCCAATTTCACTCAAGTGAAAATGATGCTCATGCATTATAATGCGCCAAACAGTCCAATCAAATTTCGATTCTTGAAAAGAATAATAAACATTCAAACGTTCAATAAAACTTGTGGCTATTATGTAAATAAAATGGCCTGTGGAGCATTGGTCTATAACCTCACAGAAGCAACATTACGGCTACGCTACGTAGAAAACTGTATGATGAAAATTGTAAGCGATGACTCGTCCCTGATCTTCAATAAAACGTTCGCAAGAGAAAATACATCCGTAACCTACAAGATTATATAGGTATATATGAATATTCAAGTTCTTCAGCAAATAGCACAGTATACAAATAGCGCAATATACAGTCATGGGCAGCAGCAAAACTACCCTAGGAATTTGCAGCATGTACAGACGATATATATGGTAAATGTTCATTAGCTCTAATACAGTACGTCAACATACAAGTGTACTTTCGTATACAGAAAATCAACACCTTCAGCGCTACCACGGAACCCTCATCGTATTCAACAAACAAGCATCCAGACTGTCAACACAGATATAAGCGATAACTTTTCTTAATTATCAATGAGCTATAAGCAAACTGCAATAAGTAAATACTCATAAGGTACACCGCTGCTGTAGCTATAATCCGTTTCGGGCAGTGTCAAGCTGCACTGGTCGGAGGAGCGACGACACCACACAATACACCCACACGAGCTCCTGAGGGTAACTGAGGTAATGCAAGGGATTTTGGTGCCTGTAAAACAGGCGAAATCTTCCAAATTTCCCATCAAATACAGCGCCTGGTGGGTGTAAAATTTATAGAAAACGAGGAGGCCTAAGCAGAAATGAGCCATGGGAGGCAGGAGCCTAATACGGGGTGAGCCGCTGAGCTGTCACTACAGGCCTCCCTTGGTGACGTCACTGCTGGCGTCCCATGGTGACGTCACTGCTGGCCTCCCTTGGTGACGTCACTGCTGGCCTTCCTTGGTGACGTCACTGCTGGCCTCCCTTGGTGACGTCACTGCTGGCCTCCCTTGGTGACGTCACTGCTGGCCTCCTAGCACACTGTAGTAACTCCACCGGCCACCTAGTGTACCCATACCATCGACCACCTAACGAACCTTTGGCCATGTAGCGCAGCTTTTGTCCCTTTGTCTACTTTTAGCCACCTAGAGCTCGATGGGCCACCTAGTGTACCTCTTTCCAGCTAGTGACCTTTGAGCACCAAGTGTACCTCTGGCTGTCAAGTGTACCTTCAGCCCCTTAGTTTACCTCTGGGCACCGATTGTACCTTCGGCCACCTGAGGTACCTCTGGCCATCTAAAATGAGAACACTGAGAAACCCATCGCAAAATTATTATTATCCAGAGCTTGGCACGCACAAGTTTTTCCAACTAGCGCAAAGAGCAAAATTGGAACTTTCTAATCAAGACCGGGAAGCGAAAAAGGGCAAAATCTTCAAAGAAAGCGGAGTAAAAAAGTGAATTTCCAGCGCATGAAAGAGAAACCATAAGCAGCGGTCGGACTTACTGTACATCGGCGATGGATCTGGCGGCCATCCTCGCAACTACCGCGAACAGAACCTGTTCTACGCTAAAAACCTATCCGACGTTTTAAACCTACCTCGTCCAACGCTATTCTGACTGAAAGGACGTCACCCATCCCATTAATATATTGTTTAACATACCTCATGTCGTGCGCAGACGAGCGACATCTTCGCTGATTTCGACCAGACAAAATGGTCGGATCGTCTAGCTTGGCACGAAATTCCAATGCACACGTAGCGGGGGAAACGTTTTTACAGTTGCAATGTCCTAGGGTAAAATTTTCAAATGTTGCATGGAAATTAAATAAAATATTAATTTAGTCAATTTTATTGCTTGTTCACAAGCCTTTTTTTTTTGTTCAACGTACATAGTACTCAGCAACTGATTGTTTTGCGCTATCTTGTAGATTGTAAACAATATTTTGAGTTGCAAGTTTTCTGCGGCTATCATCGTTGTAACCAGGAAACAAATGTATTTCATACTTGTGAGTGACATTGCAGTTACAATCGCCACCATTTAACGTAAAGTTATAAGAAAAACGAAGGCGTTACATACCATAGAAGTCAACAGATAATAGGGAAAACTGGACTGTAAGTTGCTTCGAATTGCTCGGAAGCTACAAAGAAGATTGGCCTAGACGCATCCTGCTGAATTCGCGTTGTAGGCAACTTTTACGCAGAGTCTGGTACAGCATTTGTTGACGAAACGGCACTCTAGTCAATTTTCGCTTCTCGTCTGCATTGGGCTTTATGGCGGGCCCACACTAACGCACAAATTGCACCTTCACACAACTCCACAACCGATTACGTCACCGGCACAGGGCTTGACTTGCACAATACTCAGCCACTAAGATGAATAAACAATATATGAGTCGTTTCTTGCAGTTTGTACGCTATGACAAGCGGCAATGGCCAACCTTTGTGTATACCTCTATTTTTTTTTAAAAAGTTGCAATGACGCATAGCTTTAGACTTACATTCAAAAGCCTTAAGCTGTAGTCACGGCAACGCGACCGCCGAAGCAAAAATTTGAGTGACTGAGCCATGGCCTACACTATAGTACACGGCCGGATAAGTTGCCTTCTATCAATGAACATAGATGGCTTTCAAGGAGCGTAAATCAGAGTTCTGAAGGCGTTTGGTATCCACGCTACAAATTTGTCGTTGTCATAGAAATAGAAAACATTAGCTCACTTAGGTGGAGATACGTAATCGAGAGTAAGCCACATATTTATCTGAGGATTTGACAAGTCTAGTCGATTTTTTATTTTTATTATTATTATTTTTTTTTTTGCCCTTAAAAGGGCAAAAGAGAATTTGAGAACTCCTCTTATCATCAATAGAACAGCAGTTGAGAATCAATATGTGAAAATATTAAAATGGAAAATAAAACAAATTATATCAAATTAAGTACAGGCCATACTGCTCGTGTGCGATGGATAATTTCCGAGGCCAATCGCGCATCGATGTACTATCGCGTACGAGGAACTATTATTGTCTACCGTGTAAACGGGTTTTCTTTGTTCTCCCGAAGAAAATGATTTGTATTTTCCTGGGAACTGCTAAACAATATTGGCATAACGTACTCATTCAACAATCATGTACGATGAATGGTAATAAGTTGATACGCAAAATAAACGAAAATATATTACTTAATAAATACATAATTTAATGTAAGATACAAAAATTGAGAAAAAAAAACATCCAACACTGGTGTTGTAACATTTAGTATTACAAATGCATATGCACAAATCTTAGATATTGTTTATAACAATAGTCTCATAAATGACAAATTACATTTAAATGGAGTTAACGAAGTTCAGATGTTTATTAATTGTACTTTTTTTGCTTTTTCTTGAAGTCATTAACAGTTCCATCAATTATTTGTTTGTTACATTTAACCCTGCCGTTGTCTTCTTCAACAGTTTACAGAAGTCCTTTAAAATGTTTAGCAGCGTCCAAGAAATTGTTCATAATTTCAAAACGTTTTTTGTTGTGATTCATTTTGAGCTTCTCTTTCGCGACACACTAATTTTACGTGCAACTCTGGACGAAATGCTTGATGCTGTGCTTTTTTTTTATTTATTTATTTTTTTTTTTCATTATCGCTGTGCAGAGAGCTAGGTTAAGCCGCCGGCTTGTTTCTGTCATACTTTTGCCACCTTGAAGCATATCTAAACCTCTTAGTTCACTTGAAACCCTTAATAATTTCATTTATCTCTGATTTTGTTGGTCATTTTGTTTACTTTTCAGTATTTTCATGTCACAGGTAAATCAAGAGCTGTGTAAGCTTTCCGGCAGCACTTGTGGAACTGACAACACCAAATGCAAAATTGCAAAACAGAACAAAATGCCGCATGACATTTTTTACATTTAGCAATCGCGTATCAGTAATTGTCTGTCACGTATCAACATTCTTTAGGAAAAATATTTTTCGTGTATCAGTGTATGAACATCTCGCGGATGTGGGATATATACTGTATAATACATTAGCAACATTTTCATGAGCACAGTGCAAGCAAAGAATATGCTGGAAGTTATTTTTCACGCTTTGATTTTTTAAACGCAACCATCTTCTCCTTCACCTCTGTATCTGTTGCGCGCTTCCTTTGACTGTTGAGGAATTTGTTTGGAACTGTGCGATTCACTAGAGGCGATATAGATTATGCTTGTCGCTACCCAAGATTTCTTGTCGCAGAAATGTCTCCATAACACACAGCAGCTGTGCGAGATGGAATATTGCACTCCCGGACGATATCTGCACCAACACCAAGAATAGCAAAGCCTCTTGCTACTGAATCGCTTCGTCCTTCTGAGGGAAACGTGAGACCTCCACAAGACATCAAGTTGATGAATTTATTTTGGGACTTGGAAGGCTTCCTCTTTACTAGCTCGTCACTGGAACAGTCTGCGCTAATTGTTTTAGCTCTGTACGCAATATGGCTGCCAATATAGTCAGATAC
Organism: Parhyale hawaiensis; assembly: GCA_001587735.2. Taxonomy (NCBI): domain Eukaryota; kingdom Metazoa; phylum Arthropoda; class Malacostraca; order Amphipoda; family Hyalidae; genus Parhyale; species Parhyale hawaiensis. The sequence goes on along the minus strand of LQNS02276930.1, from coordinate 10,891,041 downwards.
GTCACGAGACTCTTCGGAAAGACGCACCAGATCACATACGAGGTTCAAACCTAGAAAGAAGAGCATGCATTCTTTCCGCGTGATTTTCCTCGACTTTGACAGATTCACCAATGCTAATCCTTTTTTGTACTAAGTTCTTGATTTTTATGATCGTTTTTGATCGCAAAACGTCGTTTAGAGAAACAAGAAACCTGCCTTCGCTCATTTGCCTGTATTGTCCGAACCGTCTCTCCAATGGGTCACTTTGAAATCCAGCAGTTAACATAAAGTGATAGCCGTCCAGGAGGAGGTCCTCTATCAGAGAAGCATGGCATAGAAGAGTGCGGCGTAGAGCACAACTTGTTTGTGTTGATAATGTGAACTGTTCACAATTGGGGAGCTGTAATTGATCCCATGCACCGCTCAGTCCAGTCAGCAAACTCGAAGAAATTAAGGGCACGGCAGCATTTCCTAAAGAATGTCGTGAGTTGGTTTTTACTGTAGTTAGCAATTGTCCACCAGACATACATAAGGTTAAGGAAGTCTGCTGCATCCTTCTTGTCTGCAAAGTACTTCTCGATGGCCGCGCTAGTCGATGGGTCAACGATTGCAGGGGCAACAGGGACGCTTTTTGTTTGCAGCGTCCTGGATAAGGCGCAGTTGATGACAACTTGTACGCAGCTTTCATGTTTGCCTGAAGCAGTTCATCTTTCTCGTAAACTTTATGAAACTGTCCCCAGCCTATTTCGCCAACACTGATACAGTACAGTCTCTGTCGCAAAACGTCGAAAAAGAAAATTCGAGAAACAAAAAGAGAATAATAATGTGTCAACTTTTCCTGCGGTCAACTTCTTCAAATGTGAAACGGATGGCAAATGAAATTCATTCAGCAGTAGTTTGTAAGCGGCCAGAGAAGGATGGCGCAACATTAGAGTATATCGCAAAAGACTAAAAGAATATGTCGGAGAATTCTTGTATTTCAGTACACGTTGCTCTTCAGCAATGCTACTGTACTCTTCACTTTCTGCTTTGATTCAAGAACGCAAAAGTTTGCAGCATACTTTCACTGGATAATATTGTGACGCGGCTTTTTCTAAACCACTGAGGCAGAGGAAGGGGCAGTCTTCTGGAAAAAAAAAATTTAATGCGCAAATTTGAATCAACTCAAATGCAATAAGTATTTCCGGCGGAGCTCAAGTAATTGAAATCAAATTTATAAAACACAACATGATCATCTAGCTCTGCAGACATAAATCCTCGCTTCAAGTTTGCCACGAGTGACTCATTGACTGGGCCGAAATATTCAATATGATCTAGGCCCGTAAATTTTTCTAGTTCATCTTTTTGATATTCCCGCGCAGTTGGTGGTTTGCCTGGTTTTTCTTTTGTAGGCAGGAGGGACTGAAAGGTGCATTTCTGAAGCTCTAGAAATATCGTAGGCACTGGTCTGTCGTTCATGACTAAACGAGCTCTGCTCCACATTTGTTCAAACATTTATCCTCAAAGTGTCTTTTACGGACAAAACGTTTTTTCAAGGCATTCACATACTTTCGATTGAGAAATTTTATCCATATACATCGTAATTTCTCATCTTTTGATAACTTAAAAACAGCGCCTGAATTATGACCTGGAAAATTTGTCAAGCATCCAAATACGTTGCATCTATTAACCATCTTGAAAAATGGAAGTTTCAACAAATGTCAAATAGTGATTGTTTTGTTGTAGGAGCTGCAGTTATTTTACACTATTCACACAAAATTAAGAACTAAATTGCACTAACTCTACTTGTTGTAATATGTTATGGCCACGACAGACCGGTAGTATGGATACCAAACGCCTTCAGAACTCTGATTTACTTCACCTGGAATGTCTTCTTTTTTTCCTAGATAGAGGGCAACTTATCCGACCGTGTATTAAACTGTGTTCGGAGATCTTTTGCAAAACTGGTTATATTGTATACCAGTGGACCCGTGCATGAAAAAATTCACGCACTAATCGATATGTTTGCCTAATACCAATAGGCCGGTGCGGGATCTTCTCTAACTTGCTTCTCCATTTTCTTCACTGATCCTTTTTCGTGCTCTCATGATTAGGTCTTCTATATACTGACAAACGGAAGTAAAAGCTTGGATAGAACACTAAATAATTTGAATGCAACGCCAGCCAGGTCAGCTTATATACAATGTTGGCGCTCCGTAGCAATGATACCATGGATACCGTCTTACAAACTCATATATCTGCTTCATTTGAAGTACTGAAATTTTGGCTCGTGAAGAGAAAACGGCCGACGGAGTCGCGGACGACCTAAACTGCCATGGAGCGACAGAGGGTGAAGACATGTCAGGGAGACGATCAGGAAGATCAGGCGCTGTGGAGGAGAATTGCGAGAAACAGCGACTCCCTATGAAAATGGGATCGCAAAGAGAAAAAAAAAGAGAAAACTGCTTCGTCATATAAGAAAGACTAGAGCACTCTGACAGCGCATACCTCCGCCAAGCGAGGCAACGGTAGCAAACAATTCAAATTGGCTCTGAAACCATAGTTTTCTTTGTATAAACTCCAAAATCTAATCATTTGTGTCTTCTGATAGTAATAACAGCTTGTGCAATTTTCGTGAAGATCCGTTAATAACTTTCTGAGTTATACTGCTAACAAATGTTATGACAAAAATGAGTCAAACATACAAACGAACAAACCGATCTGCACCAAAACTTATTCATTTGTGTCTTTCAACAGTACTAACAAACCCTATGAATTTCATAAAGATCCATTCATTATTTTTTGAGTTATTGTGCTAACAAGCACAAAATAAAAAAAGTGACAAACAAATGACCGAACAAACGGATCATTATCAAAATTTGATCATTTACTCTTTGTTATATACCTAACAACTAGTGTTAATTTCATAAAAATCCATCCATAACTTTTCGTGTTATGGCATTGAGAAAAATGAGACAGACAAACAAACAAAAAAAAAACAGATGGACATATCTTCACCATAAAGTTAATCATCTGTTCCTCCTAACATACCTAACAATCCCTGTAGATTTTGTCCAAATCGGTTCATAACTTTTTGAGTTATCTTGGTGCGAGACAGATAAAGAGAAGCCAGACAGACAAACACGACGAAAACATAACCTCCTTAGAGGAGGTAACTAGAGGGCCCGCACTGTCGTAAAATGACAGCGAAGAAGTTGTGATGACCTTCATTCTGTAAGGGAATATTTGCCGACATGCATCAGCACCTAGGTTTATCCTCTTACTATACCGCTGAGGGTGGCAATACTGTCTGGTCCTAGCTGAGGACGGAGCCACAACACGGCGCTTCGTTACAGTTGCTGGCCAGATTTGCTGCTGTCGACAGGTGTGTTGACAGTGATCTTATTTAGGAAGTTGCCATTACCATACTACAGATTTTGTAAACTTTAACCTGCAACGTGAAACTAATGTTAAATTCATAGCCTCCCCTTTGCTCCCGGCACCGGTTTTTCATTATGCAGCGAGTGTTGCCGGTGTCAGTTCCTGAATCGCTTTTATTGTTCGCAGTTGTGTGGGACCGCTGAACCTGCCCCAGTTCGGGTACCCTTGGCAGTTTAGCCAGTCACCTTATCCCAAAGCCACGAGACGTCGTGGT
>LQNS02276930.1:10853224-10863607 GCA_001587735.2 Parhyale hawaiensis | reverse complement strand
GCACCATGTCTGGCAGGAAATAAGGCGCGAGCATTTCCAACTCCACACGGCTCGGTCGAACGAAATCGCTCAGTCGTGCAGCGCAGAGAAGGAGACGAAAAACGAAATGAGAAGAAGACAGAAGAAAGTGAACACTCGTGCGAGGGGTCCCTTCCGTGGCCCCCCCACACGGGAGCAGATAGGAGTCTCATAAGATGGGTCGCTTACCACCATTTGGCGGCCTACCTTGCGCAACAGAAAGGGAAATATAGAGAACCTACCTAACTCTACAAAACTTTCTCTGCAGGAACTGCGGCCAGATGCTACATCCCCTGCGGAGAAGACACTCGGGACCCTTGGGTGCGTGATGCCTAAACATTTTATGGCAGGGAAAGGGCCCGCCATAATGTGCCCCCGAGGGCTCATACATTGAAATTTAATACGTAATAAGAACAAATAGTGCAAAAAATATAGCAATAAATATTGAAAGAATAGGGCAACAACTAGGTATTGAAAGAATGGGGCAACAACTATTGAAAGAATAAGGCAACAACTATTGAAGGAAAATAGCATAGGTATGTTGGAAGATAATTAAAAATATTGAAAAAATAACTGAAAACTAATAACAAAACAAACACTTATCAATTAAAGGGGAAGAAAGCATCAAAAATAAAATAAATTAAAAAAACTTAAATATTGAAAGAAAATAGCAATATAGATATCTATATAAAAATGGCAATACACACAGCAAAATAATAGCAATTAGGTATTACAGCAAGATGATGGCAACAAATATCAAACGAAAATAGAATGCATCACGATAACGGAAAAATATATAAAAATGGCAACAAATATCGTTAAGAAAATCAGAAGGAACATGTAGCCAATATGCCAATACAAATGGGAAATATTGGCACATAGCATCGCCGACGATGAAAACGGCAAACCAGAAAATAAATCAAGCATGGATTGAATGTTACTTATTTAAAAAGTAATACAAAACACAACTCCTATCGGAGCATATCCTACGGCGATGTTACGACGCAGTTACGGTGATGTTGCGATGCAGTTACGGTGATGTTACGACGCAGCTACGGTGATGTTACGACGCAGTTACGGCGATGCTACGACGTAGTTACGACGCAGTTATGACGATGTTACGACGCAGTTACGGCGATGCTACGACGCAGTTACGGTGATGTTACGACGCAGTTACAGCGATGCTACGACGTAGTTACGACGCAGTTACGGCGATGTTACGACGCAGTTAGGACCTACAGTGATGTTGCGATGACTTGAGAGTTATGGCAGCACTCGACACGCACATCAAAGAGAAAAAGAACTCCAGCACCGTCGCCTCGATGCGACTACTAAAATATTCATAAATTTCTAACTTCTGTAACTGCAATAGCAAATATCACGAGAATACTACGGTATCGCCAGCGTGTTATCACTATAAATGTTTATGTTAAAAAAAAATTAAAGTACAGCATGTAAATTTTTTTTTAATTGAGTTCGTTCCATCGACAAAAAATTTAAGTTTTTTTTTAGAGATGAACAATTTCCACTGATATCTATTATTGGCCTCTAGAGTAAACACTCCAAGACAAACAGAAAACTTACCAAGGAACCTAACAGAATTGTCTGCCGCCCTAACAGCTTATACAGCAGCAGAAGAGCTTCTAGGACGGCCAAAAATTTTTTCAAGAAAAAACAAATCGTGAAGTGAACCATCACCTCCGTCTGCTCGCCCACCTACGAATGTCTAGAAAGATACCTAGTAGAAATACATAGTACATTGTTAGTAATGTACGCACACTTTCTTACGTTACCTAAACTACATCCGTTCGTCTTAGGAAGGAACAAAATAATATATACAAAAATCAAATCTAAACACTTTAGACTCATAAGGCTAGACTGAATGTACACCCACGGCAACTCTACATCAGACGACCAATATTCAAGGTTAATTAAATAAGCACAATATGCATTCGTCTTGAGTTCCGAAGTTGACGAAATGATCAAAACAACATTTCTTGGACAGACATCCGCATTTAAACGAACCTCTCTTAATTTCTACACGAATAGTCACACATGAGAAGGGCAGAAGCATTCAATGGACAGCTTACACGTTTTTTTTTAATCAACTGGATTTCTATTTTTCATGAAAACTAGATAATATAGACTACTGTAAGAAGCAATTTCAATAGCAAATTTGGCACTACCATCAGTACCATGTAGACTAATATGCCGCGCCTTATTTGTTAAGACGATTGCAATGGCACAGTTCAATTACAGAAGATAGTTGTGTCAGACTTGTAAGTAATCGCTAAGCCCTTTAATTTCCACAAGAGTGACGTCACAATTGCGTCACGCCTCTGTTGCAGTTATTAATATTTGATACTTCCACAGTGGCGTGACGTATTTTTGACGTCACAATGCTGAAGATTTCACGGTGTAGCGCACACCCTGATATCTGACACAACTGTCTTCTGTAAATGAACTGTGGCAATGGTAGAACAAGACACTGAACTGCAGTCCGTGTGTGCGGCGGGTGTTCATATTTGAGCCTGAGATGGGCAGTCCACAGATGCTTTCTGCCCTTGAGTTATTATTGTGGTCACGCATTGGACATTCCTATCTTTACTATTGAGAGAGAAATGCAGAGGCATCAAATGTTTCTGTGGTTTTACAGCTGGTGAAATAGTTATCTGTACAAAAAGGTCATGTCAAGTCATAGATAAGTTAACAGCCCGTGTTACCATGGCAGGTGTAGTAAACTGCACTGCTGTCATAGTCACGGCGTTCAATTTCACGGTTTTCATCAGGGAACAAAAAAAAAATAACGCCAAACATAGACAACAGCACATTCAAAATTTGTCACTTTACCCGTGGACCAAATTTTCTTTAAGCAAGAACCCAGTGCAGCACAACTTGTCGAGTTTGAGAACTGAGAACTACAGTGGAAACCTCGGCCTCAGCATACTTTACTACTGTTAGACTACGGCGTCTGCAAGCTCTACCTATATGTAGCCAATAGCAACAACTTTGATCAACGTGAGATCTTGAATGCGAAGTTCTCCGACACCCGAGACCTCATGAGCAATTTATGAAATAACAATAGAGATATTAAATTGATGGTTGATCGCTCTTGCTGATTGACAGCAATAAAATCTTACCTACTCCGCAATTACGAATATAATAAAAAAGGTAGGCACTGCAAATAGCTCTGCACTTACTTCTTGCATAAAGATTATTCTGTCGATAGTGGGGCTATACAGTATCTACTTACGGATTTGGCGGTTGTCTGCTTCCGCCGTCATATCTACTCGCTGGTTAAGGCCACAGAGTTCGAATCTCAACCACAATAGTACACGGTACCAAGCACCATAGTCATCATGATTCCTTGTTATACAGACATGACGTGACAACGAAGATGTTACACGGCGCATAGATGCAATCAATTACCTCTGTTAGTTCCCTAAGATAAAGTGCATCAAGGTCATCAAACGGTGATGCCGTTCTCTCAAGTTTTAGAAAAGCGGCACTAGGTACCTACTGTGTGCTACCAGAGGTCTTAAATGCCCTGTCGGTCGTGGCTTCCTTGTCCAAAAGCATTGGCATCATCTGCAAGAGTTTCGTCAACACTCTTGCCATCGGCTGACTGGCTGGAAGCAATGAAATTAGAACAGCTTGTTTCTTCTTCCGAGTACGAAGCAGCGCAGCAACTGCTGTCACTAGACGAGCTCAGGTTCAAGCGGCAGGTGTTCGTATCCGAAGTATTAGTTACATTGGAGGTAGTGGCAGTGGCTTCCACGGGGCTACTTGCGAGCGAAGACGAAGGGCAAGAAGTCTCAACCAGGGCAGGGTTGGAGGAATTCCGAAGAGAGGTAGCACAGGACCGACGCCGAGGGGAAGGAGTCTCATAATCATCGATGCTCAAAGGATCAGCTTCAGCAAGAGGACTAGAATCAGCATCGGGAAGTGGGACAGAATTAGTACGAGGATCAGAATCAGCGTCAACAAATGGAACAGGATCTGACTGAGGATGAGCACAAGAGGCGACCTGTGAAACTGGCACACCGGCAACTGACCCAGTGCTGGCGGCGGCAACATTTTCACCATCTTCACCACCAGAAGAACGGTCCTGCAGAGAGCTCGTGTCGATAAAATTCATCTCAACGTCACTACTGAAAGATTTGTCGAAGTAACCGTTCTCATCCACGCCACACTGCTCAAGAAACGCATCAAGGTCTTCCCGCTCTTCAATGTTCAGGCAATCGATTTCATTGAGCACGTCGTTCACAGACTCCCGACTATGATGTACAGAATTTTCGGTATCGAATTTTCTCGGTCCTCCATTACTTTCTGCTGAGCAGACTTCTTGGATTTCGCCAGCACGACGAATTTGAATGTCGTCACCCCGTAATTTCGTACGTCGATTATTTTCCAGTCCGACTTCTTGCCTTTCGCTATTAGGTATATTCTCGCTGGGATTCTTTTCTTTCGAACAAACTTCTTGGCCTCCAGCATCAAGTTTTTGCAAACCTCGGCTATTTTCTTCAAGGAAGAGTTCACGACAAGCGGCAGCAAATTTATTTGTACTGCGTATATTTGTTTCCTTTACAAGATTAACTTCGTCATCGGAGTCAGAAGAATCTTCGTATACAGCAGGTAGGATGCTGGACAGTTTCTTTCGGCCGGTGGTCCGCGTCATGAGGCGCCGTGCCTCCACAGTTGTTGGCCTCAAAGTGTCTTTGTCCTCACAAGAAGTTAGCTCTTCTTGCAGACATTCACTTTCGATGGGGATGCTTCCGTTGGGCACACTCACCCTCGAGCAATGATTGGATGCAGTCGTAGAAGTATGACACTTACGGCTGAAGGATGCCGGAGTTTCAGTTGTCATCAAGGAAAAAGATGCCTGATTCGACACAGTGACGACTGTGCTGGGATGCTGAGGCCTTTCAGTAACAAACGAGCATCGATTAAATTCCAGTAACAAATTCCTACGGAGTGCAACACTCGAAGGCGGAACCACGTTCCGAGATGGGCCAGGAGCTGTACAGTTAGACAGAACCAATTGCGGAGCATGGCTCTGACAGGGTCCGAAGGTAGTGTTAGAGTGAGTATCCTTACAAACGTCCCTAGATCTTTGTGAAATGTTTGGCCCATACACCTCGACTTCTCTCTCCCCATGACAGTCTGAGCTAACTGCGGCAGAAATGCACGCCAGTTGGCCAGATCCCGGTTGCGAGTTGCGGAAAAAATTCGTCTTGGCTGAATCAAGAACTGGAAATGGGGAAGAGCCTGAGAGACTTCCACTGTACGCAGCTGCAGTAGGTAATGAGGGCGTAGTAGGGAAAATGGCACCAGGCAATAGAGTCATGGGGTTCGGTGAACAGAATGCAACTTCCATGCCGGACGAGTAATTGTGTTGTGGCAACACCTGATTCGAGCACACACACTTACCAGCACTGAAATTCCTGTTTGCTTGGGGGCATTGACCAGCCGAAACAAGAGGCAGGGCAGAAGCCAGTTGTTCTTGCTGAGTGAGTTGTCCATGGATGGAGGAAATTCCACTCTGGACAGCTACTGGGGCGAGGGCTTCCCTTGTGGACATCACGGGATGGCTGTAGGACTTGAACATTTCAGGCTTCGAGCAAACCAGACCAAGGGAAGTATACGAGTCTAAGGCCCTCGAGGCTGTCGTGGCCGTAAGAGAATCGAGCACCATCGAAGCGGTTGCCATCGGAGTAGCTGCAACGGTGAACGAGTTGAGTGTCATCGAAGCAGTGGTGGCAGCAAAGAAGCCAAGGGCCATTGAATTAATCGATGCAGCAAGGGAGTTGAGGGTCATCGAAGAAGTTGAAGAAGCCAAGGAGTTTAAAGTCATCGACGGTGTAGATGAGTTTAGGGTCACCGAACCAATCGATTGTGCGCAATCGCGGAGGTGCAACAAGGGCGTTAAGGAGTTCACGGTCATTGAGGAAGCCGAAGTCGTAAATGACTGGGTAACCATGGGAGCAGTCGAAATGGCGGATGAGTTTGGAGCCATTGGCAACGTCGCAGTTGCTTTCACGTCAACATTCATAGCAGCTGCTGGAACACCCAAGGGAAAGTCCAACGAATTCGTGACTAGTTGTGAACCGAGGACCATCGAGGCAGTGGTACGTACATAGGAATAGGCACCGGAAGAGGCCAACTCAAACGGTGCCCTAGGAGGCAGAAGCGGCGAAGAGTTCCATCGGGCATCGGCAAAGGAACAAGAATTCTGTCCAGTAGCTGCAGGACGATAGGGATGCGACAGCTGCGAGCCACAAGATACTGGAGTCGGCAGACAGGCGGGCAAATCAGATGAGGCGGTAGAACAAGAGGGAACGGTAGGCGCCCCTAAACACTCACAACTCAAGCAGTTAGATGAGCCAGCACGGGGCGCGCCAGGGTCCAACGGGCATGGCACTGGGCCACTGCAGATACGACTCCGTACGTTCTTATATTGAAACTCAGCTGAGTGCGTAACTTGGAAGTCGTCTTGACAAGCGTAGCCGTATCGTGCAGTAGCTCTGGAACTCAGGTAGGGATCAATTAGATCTAATTTCTTTTCACAGGCGTACTGTGATGAGGACAAGCGGCCGAAATCAGACAGTGACAGGTTTGGCTCCTCAATAAACTGCCCTCCTAAGTCCGTAGGCACACAATCCTTTGGAGTAGGGGCAGCCCCGAGTTGTGACAAGTTGAAATCGTGTCGTTCAGGCAAGAGAGGCTGTCGATCTACTGGCGTGCTCGCCATATTAGCCAATTCACCACGATGATGCGAGCTGAAAGCCTCTGAGAAGGAACCCGAGAGTGGGCTGAATATCTTGCATTTACAGCACAGCAACGACGGGGTATCATTAGCACTTGTATTGCCGGATGAGGGAACCGTTGGAGTGGCCCTGCAGTACTCGGAAGCGCCTCTAGGATCACAAAAGACACCGGAATCGCTGCCGTGAGAGGCGCCGAAGAAGGGCTGAGGAGTACCGCGATACGTGTTACCGCTCAAAACTCGGGACACGGGATCGGTAACGGGGACAGAACATCTCTTGGTAATATCAGTCTCTGCTGCTTTGTTGAAATTGGGCAAATTTGAAGCCAAGCTGGGCTGCAAGACAGCCTGAGTATGAGAACTGAAGCATGTAGAGGTAGAGCTCCGTTCTTCACGTGACAATTTATAAAATCCAAATGCGCTTTCGAAGGATTCGAGAGTAACGGAAGCTTTGCAAGGAACGTTCATACTTCTAGGAGGAAATCCAACAGTCGGGATGGACACAACAGGTTCTAAAATCTCTAAAGTAGAAGATGGGCGCTGACCAAGGCACTGACCTGCTGCGTGGGAATTCTTACTGCATAACAGCTCAGAGGGGACTTCACTGGAGTTGCACGCCCCACTCTTTTCCCGAACACGTCCGTTACGGGCAAAATGCATCGATCTTGTTTCATTCCTCTCTTTTTCAGCACAAGCGTCATCTACAGCAGTCAACTTGTCCACTAGCATTTTCTTGAAACAGAGAGGCCTCTCCGAAGTGCAGCTTTTACTTGAACGAGCACTCTTTAGTCCCAAATGGTGACAAATTGCATCTTCATTTTGGAAGGATGAGTTATCGCTTACGTTAGCAAGAATATTCTCATCACTCGGTGTGGAGGCGCGGACACAACCAGCAACGTTGGGCACACGACACTCACAGGTCGGCACACTCATCGAATGGCTGTGTACCTCTGCAAGGCATTCGGCACCAACGGAAGTCCCATCGCTCATAACAGCAGTCGAGTCCAGGGTCACACACTCCTTGAGCTGATACCATATAACAAACGAAGGGTCGCTAAGGAGCAAGTCATCGCCATGCTCCTTCATCCCAGAAGCCACATCTGCTCCACCCTTTGTATCGATGTTGTGTTTTTGTTTTCTAGAAGACTTGACGAGACGAGCATGCCGCCTCTCAAACGCCTGTAGAAGATCACTTGGTAACAGAGATTCAACCCGGCGAAGAGCGACAGTGAGGGCAAGCTTTATGCCATCTTTCACAGCCTCGTCTACGGGGCAAGCAAGAAGAGACTTCGTATTGGGCACTACCTCAGAGATGGACTCAGAGTCCATATTTTTTGTCGAGTAATCGGAACTTGTAGAAGCCTCCGCCTTGGGCCTTGATTTATGCACATGAGGATGACAATTTTTAACGTCTTTTTTTGGCAGCGAGGAACATGTCCGGGGGAATAGCGTTCTGCAATTTTTAGGCGCTTTGTGTGAAGTTGTGGGACATGAGGCCGTCTCTTTCTGATCTCCAACCACCGTTTGCAATGCAGGGAAACTTGGGTTGGGCACATTAGCTTTACAATTTTTATAGAGCTTTTCCGATGCCGAGGGATTCGTCTTGGACACATGCCGTTTACTAGTTTGGGGGACATTTTCTGAAACTGTAAGGTTAGACTCATACCTAGCCTGCACACTATCTTCAAATAACTTCTTCTCAGCTGTAGGACTATGTTCAACCACATGTTTATCACGTCTTTTTCTAAAAACCGTCTTCGGCGCTACAGGACTTAGTTCAGACGCAAGAAGCCTCCCACTTGGCAGTAATTTTTTGAGAGATTTGGGACACGGTTTACATGAAATACGTTCCATATTTTCGTACGCCTCTTTCGAAGCCGCGGGAGAAGGAAGTGCGTGGGACATAGTAAGTGGATTAGGCTTGATCACTTCACGTGGACCAGTGACCGTCTGCATTGGGCTCGCAATCTCATGTTCAACAGGGCGAGCGTCAACTTTGGTAGCTGATAGGGTCTTTGAGTTCTTACGTTTCGGGGGCTTGTTGCGGCGACTTTTCTCGGGAGGAGCCCCGGGGCACAACAGGTCGCGCGTTGCCACAGTGCTAGAGTTATCAGCAAAGGCCAAAGTGCCAGTAGGAATCGACTTTGGCTCAAGGGGGGACGAAACAGCATCAGGCCGGCTGGACTTTGCATACTTACGGCTAAAATTTTCAGTTCCAGAACGTTGTCTCTTCCGCTTTTTTCTTTCTCCTTTCATCACAACAGAAGATGCTGGTATTTTTCTGTCACTCTGATTACTCTGGATACGATGTGCGCTAAGCGGCAGGGGTAACTCCTTTGACGAAAAACTAGAAGGAACCCTTCCATCAACAGAGCACGGCTTCTCTTGGTGTCTCTCCGACACCCTGCGTCCCGGACTCTTTGATGTAGCCGTGTCAGTTTCAGCCGAGGCGGCGACACGCTTAGACAACACGGAAGTTATTTCCAGACCAGGTGTGGTGAAGGTGCTGCCGCGATCATCAGACGCATCAAAAGAGCAAGTATTGATCAAGTTGGACGTGATAGCAGCTTCATTGAGAGGAACTATACCCAACCGACAGAATTCGGATTGTACAGCACGAGGTTCAACAACATATTTGCAAGAGCGAGGAACGGCATGCAGAAATGAAGCCTTAGTGAAAACTCGTTTGCCCGCCACTTCGCTCGAAACTTCGCTCAAACGCTGGAAAAGTTGCAAGCCAAACGGGAAAGGAGCAGATTCAACTCCGGGTAAGTAGAAGAGAATGATCATGTTCACCTGGCAGTAGCTGAGGGCGGCAAGCGAAACGTGACCGATGGACTGATCCAGGAAGACAAGCAAGGGGCGGTTAGTCTCTTCGGTGCCAGCCTCGGCTACCAAGATCTGCAGCCAGTCCAGTAGCGTGTCGGAGTCGACTGCGCATTCTTTGCAACACACTTCCAGCATCGGGACGACGGTGTCGCTTTTGGAGAAATACTTCTGTTCGGTGGCCTTGCCCCTGGCGCAGAGCAGGGACGACAGCGCCACGCCCTGCGCCCCAAGGCAAGCGTACAGAGTCACCAGAGGCTGACGCCCGCGGGGCAGCCAGTATACAAGCTTCTCCGCGCCATCATCGTCCCGCCTAAGCAGCGATGCTAGTCTGCAGCAGCAGAATATCTGGCCAGCATTGGCCTCCCCACCGCTAAGGAAAGTGTCCGCATCCAGGCCGTACTGGTTCTCGAGAAGGCACCGCAGCTTCTTCAACCAGTCGTCGCAGAGGTCGCTGGTACTCGGTACGAGACGACCGTCACCATCATAAGCACACTTAGTTTCGCTGAGCAACTCTCGGCAGTACTCCAGGGACGGCAGGTTGTTCGTAGGGAACACTGTGTGCTCACCGAACATCTCGCACACCTCCTGCACTACGGCAGGAAGGGCGCCGAGCACCGAACAGCAGGCGATATCTGCCATTTTCTTGAGCCAGATCCGAACCTCGGCTTGCAGGGGCGTGGGCAGGTCAGGACTGGATGAGATGTTGTCTTTGGCATACCAACCATCCTTGCGGAGGCGCGAGCTGATGGTGGTGCGGGGAATGTTGTACA
>LQNS02276930.1:10837043-10849286 GCA_001587735.2 Parhyale hawaiensis | reverse complement strand
GATCGGTTCCATGGGCAATACAACTGAAATACGTAACATATAAATTGACTTTGCTTACAGCCTGGGTGTTGAATATTCGTTAGAGAAGCAAAGAATCTGTTGATAGTAAAACGAACGGGTCGCTCCTTGACGGGCAGAAGACGGCCGAATAGCGGGTGGTCTATGCCTAGTTAAATAATACCTGCTTTTTGCATAAGCAAAGACGATCGTGATGACGACCCAACGAGTCACGGGTCGTCTAGTAATTTATAAAGTAGTGCTACGAAGCCGGAGTCGGGCTCTAAATTCCAACTCTTAACTTATAGAGCATGCGAGTTTCCGACTCCAACCAAACTCTGACTCCGCAATCATGCAGAAAACAGCGTCAAGTGGACTGGAGTCATTTGAGTCAACTCCATGTGGCCGAGGCTGGGCCGCACTGTCGTCGTTAGCGACTATTCTGTGTACGTGCATCGCTGTGCGTGCGTTCAAGTAGCTACGTGTGCAGTGCTGCTGTGTCTCTTTGCCACAAGTCACTGTATGGCCGGTTAAGTTAGCTTAGGGTTAGGCCGTACTGTCAAAAAACGGGAAGAACTATCGGGTAGTTGGTAAAAAAAATCATTCACAACATCGGGCAGGTTATGTAAGGGTAGGCCTGGTTTGTCTAAATTCCACACGAGCGTAGTTATGTCACACAGCGACGTCCGGCAACAATTGCATAGCGCATGGTAGTTATTTTGGTGGTGGTGGCGCGACATAAACGTAAACGCTAAGTGCGGCACGTACACAGAATAGTCGCAAACGATGCGAGTACTGGCCGGCCACATTAGCATGAACCTGCCTTGATATAGTAATACCTAGAGCTAGGACATTGGAGCTGTTAAAAAGGAGCCGTAGTAGCGGTTAAAAGGAGCATTTGTAGCACTATAAGTATGCAATAGCAGCGATAGAAATGGGCATCAGGAGCACCTATGGGAGCGTTTGGAGCAGTTACCGTAGCATTTAGAGCACTTATAAGAGCGTTTGGAGTAGGTAGTTGCTGGAGCGTTTGGGGACAGTTATCTGAGCGATTCGTTCACCAAATTATAATTTACACACCTGTCGGTGTAAAAATTTACATGAGTTTTTTTGTAAATATATTGCAGGTAAAAAAAATGAGAGGTGCAAAGATTGAAAAAATCATCAAAATTTCTAAAAGATAAAGCAAAACAAAATTCGATCTTAGTCCAGTACAATGTCAACAGGTGAAAAGATGTACCGGTACCTAACTACGAGGCACTGAATGCACTGAATCGGTATGGCCGCGTCTACACGATCCATCTTTTCGTCGAAGTTTGTGATCGCGGAACGATTTTGATCGACAAACACGCGCGGCGAGCCTTCGAAGTTTGTGATTTTTGTTGGCAGCAGTGCTGGAAATCTTTAAGTACGATCACAAAAAGTTTGCAAATTATATTTCGCTCTGTAAATTGATGTATCTATTTTAAATATATTATTTAGCAATTAAAACATAATTTTTTAATAAAATATACCCGCATATCGAATTTTGTTAATGTTTGATTCGAATTTTTGTACAGCAGGAAGCATTTGGCAACTAGATGTTGCCAATTAGTAATAACTGTAGCACATTCCTCAGGTTACGTCTGTACCTACCTTTTTTTCATTAGTAAATGCTACAACGAAGCAAGAGTTACGTTTTAATGGAAGAAACGGATGTACACAGTGTGAATTGCAATATAAATTAAAGAAATTTATAAATAAAAAATGAGAAATTATTGTTCTATCGTCTACAATTCTACATTTGAGGGGATGCCAGTGAGTGAATTTTTAGCTATACTTTTCGCCAGTAGTTATATATCAAGTTTAGCCCGCTAATCAGCATCTACAACTAAAATAAATATCTGACCGATAAAGTGAGGGTGGAATATCGATTAATAGTAATGGAATACTGAATTCGCGTACCGTGACCTTGAAGTGTTCCTGGCTTCTGTTTTTATTCCGTTGGAACAAGGGGTGGGGGGGGGGATTGTTTGTGATTTTGCTTGTCGATTCTTGTGTTCGTGATCGATGAAGTGATGGATCGTGTAGACGAAGCTTATTGCACCCTCATGTATTGTTGTTGCGCCTAGGGAAACTATACTTACCCTAAATGCGTTACAACCAGTTTAGAAAAACCTAATTAAATTATAAAATTACAGAAACCACAGTTCAAAAATTACAACTATTTTCGTGATCATGCACGTCTCATTCATCTACCAATTATGTTATTTTGTTCGTTAGTGTGTCAAACTGTGGAGGAACTCAGAAGAAAATTACCCCACCCTGAAGAAGTTCCCTACTTCAACCATTTTACCACTTTCAAACTGGCAGAAGTCTCGTCAATGGGTATTGAATATTGCAGTTGCCGTTCATTTATGCTTGAATCAAACTCGTTGATATTCAATACACTTGAAAGTACGGTTGACCACCTGCTAAGAATGCTCCATGTATTTGAGATTGCTCCAACTTTGTGAGCAGTTAAGAGTCAAATGGAGCACTAAGGAGCACTTTGGAGCATTTATAGCGTTTGGAGCATTAAGAGCGTTTGTAGCATTTTACGTATAAATGCTTCAATGTCCGAGCTCTAGTGATAACCTTAGACTTCCTTATCGAGAAAACTATGAACGCGCCCTTACTCCTGTCGGTCAGTATCGTCCTCAAAAAACAACCTTTTTATAGTCTGCCCCAAGCAACATTTAACCTACTTTCAAGCATTGAATGTGTAGCGTTATGTACCAAACAAAGAAAAGTTGGAATAGATTAGGTATTAGGTATTATAAGAAGATTTAAGCCTCCCTTAATAAGTACTAAGCTCTTCTAAGAGCGGAAAAGGAAGGGGCATATAGTATGTCGACAGAAAAACGGGGAACCCATGCACGAAGGAGTTAGAATAGAACATCATGACAGGATGAAAGGCAAAGCTGGTATATAATCTAAGTTATTGGAATTTTTCGAGGGCGGTATGGTTGCAAGATCAAATCATACCGCCTTGCTGTTCAAGGGGAATAAAATTTTGGCCACGAAAGAGTAACACTGTACATCCAGGTACGATGTATGTTTGCAGTGTTGCACAAATTACATTGCTTTTAGAGACAAACACTACACTGCACTGCCAGCTTATATTACACTGCAACAGTGTTCCACAACTCATCATGTTGCATGACAAAAACTGCTGACTGCGGTGTTTACTACAACCCTCCTAACATTGCATGCAAGATGCAACAGCTAGCCAATAGATAAACATTAATTCACATAACGTAACCAAAATGAACAGAAGAATGCCACAGCTCTCAAGCAAGTATCATACTGTTCATAAATAGGTATCTACCAATATGCGTAATAGGTACCGTACCTAGCTAAGTCACAAGTATTACATATTTGCCTGCAACATAAAAAAATACAAGTCAATAACAGATATCATAGCCTACTGTACCTGCGTCTTCTTTTCTTGACAGGAGAGCTGGATTCGGCGTGGGAGTGGACCATGGTACTGAGGTGAGGAATGTTGAGAAGATGAACGCGTGTTGTTGAATTCAGTAAACTATTTCTCACTATTAAAGCTAATTATCTGAAATACACATACAACGATATCAGATAGAGCAATGTAGAGCATGTGGAATATAGCTATACAACATAAGTTGTAGTATTCATACCAAATACATAAAAATGGAGTAATGCGGGAACAGGAAATTGCGGGATTTTTACATAATCAATCATCAGTTTAGCTACATGTTTGAAACAGGTACGGACTGAGACAAATGCTCCGATGTCTTATCCTAATGCTACCCCTTAGTGTTCCTCTATAGAACACATAAAATTAATGAGCTGCCCTAACTAAACCCCACATAAAAGTTCGTTAATCTCCATGTCAGTTTAGATCTTGCACTCAAGGTTATCGAGGAATGCCCAATACCTAATAACTACTAAATTAACCATTTCCGCTGACGTACGCTTGTGTACTAGTGAGTTAGGTTTTTCATTTCCCAGCTCTTGTTAGTCTAACAAATGCTTAACTGTTGATTTGGGGAACCAACCAGGTGAGTGAAGGTCTGTTTAGGGCGCAATTCTCCCCAACACAAAATGGACGAGCCTCAATATCTTAAACCTGACGAGTGAGGACTCGGGGTCTACGACCATCTCTCTTACCCCTCCCGTGGAACGTAACAAACAGAATGGCCCATCAGGTAATGATCTTGACAAATGCCCGGTCTTTAGATGTCACCAGAGCATCCACACCTTGCCGTGGCGAGGCAGGCAATGGCAATAAACATGGGAATAAGTAATTGGGAAGCAGCCGAGGACACTAAGTGCAGCTCATGCGACAGGACAGCTCAGGAAAACAGGCCTGTGGTGGTCACAAGACGTGACTACTTAGTAGCTACCTGCTGTCCTGCATAGCACTGGTCATTCTTCTCCAGAAAAAAATACAATAAAATAAAATCTCGACAATATTAATCTTACTCAGGTCCCGCCATCTCAATATAAACAGTAGCCACATTTAAATCATCTCACATAGGTACTCATGCATAGTATATAGCTACCTAGTTGAAGCTACAGTTAGCTATATATATATATATATAAGTAGCTACTGTATATTCAAATTTTGAAGGTTTTATTTTAGAGGTCAAAACCTCTTTCATTTGTGCTTTCCACATTAGTGACAACACTCATTCTCGTGAGCAATGGAAGTGTGAAAGAGCAATGACTTCCTGTTAGTTACCTAATTGCTAGGTAGATTTTTTACTTTCATACCCCAATAAAATCTAAGAATTGATTACATTATTCTAGCACATAATTATCTATATAACCCAATCAATCGTACGAAGTGATTACATTATTCTTACAGATAATTATCTATTTCCCTAAATAGGTATTCAAGGTAATCATCACAGCCATCACTATAAAACAAACCCTTCAACTATATGATAGTAACTTTTCCAGATATCAAATTTATTTCTGAAACGCTGCTGAGAAACGGCAATGAACACAATATATACCATAAACACCGTCGTGTGTTCATTTGTTTAGGTAGGCCTATATATTTATATGTGGGTATGTTTCGGGTCACGCTGTTAAAGAAATAGATAGGCGAAAAATATGCCCGGTTGCAGATTCTGTAATAAGGTTGGGTTTTCATGGAGATCGGTGACCAGGCTGCAGATGGAGAAAGTTGGGTCCTTATTCCTTTCCCTCGATGTTCTTCTTACTTGAAACACTTTTTGGAATCGAA
The DNA here is from genome assembly GCA_001587735.2 of Parhyale hawaiensis. Taxonomy (NCBI): domain Eukaryota; kingdom Metazoa; phylum Arthropoda; class Malacostraca; order Amphipoda; family Hyalidae; genus Parhyale; species Parhyale hawaiensis. The sequence continues at coordinate 10,844,038 of LQNS02276930.1, read as the reverse complement.
AGAATAGAGATATTACAGCTTCTCTCAGCGCAGCCATGCAGTCTTATTTTAAACTTTCTCCATACATCAAACAATATATTTGTTCTCAGTTTACCACGTATAAATGCAGAAGGTAATTAACGAAGGGCGGACGAGGCGATGATTTTTTCCGGTAGAAGACATTGTTTTTTTCGGCTTGCCGTGTTCCTTTTGACGGAGCGATTCTCTATCTTGACGGCCTCGGCTGATTTCACTTTAACACAAAATCTTCGGTGTACTGAAGGCTGGTTGGGCATCATGGATACGCGGCGGGTAATTCATTCATTTAAATTCACTGAGGCTTGCTGCATTCCAGTGTAAGATTTCTTCCGTATGTAATTCATGGTGGGAGACGATTGTGTTTCTTACATGAAGTGAAAGAGAGAGCACTTATCTCTATCAAATTTGGATCGGCTGTTGTCGCGTATCGGTATCCTTCAGAAGCACATTATACTGACAAAGGTATTGAGCGCTTTACTGGTAGCGGATGGCCTTTCTAATGGGGCCAGTTGGGTAGCCAGAATAGGCCAAGACTTTAACGGATAGTGTTGGGCACCTCTTCTTCGAAGTCCCTTTTGAAGCGAATGTGCTACCTACTGGGAAAGCATTCGCAACTACAGTGCAATGTCTGAGCAAATACAATGACATCTTGAGAACAGGAGATTACCCTGTTACGAGTGAAGAAATTGACCGAATCGGTTTTATTATGTACTATCGCATCAAAAAAGCAAAAAAATATGATGGGCTACTGATCAGTATCTACGGGTTCCGAAATAGTGAGAAAATGATTGGATACGCCGACAAAAACCTGCAACATGTAACCTTATAGAGGGCTATATTATCTGCAAACTGTGGGAAACAGAGCTTCGAAAAGGTGTGCAAATGCATAAGAGAGCATTAGACACAAGGGCGAATGCTTAGCTGACAGAACAAATGCGTGAGTCAGTGGTGGACTCGAAATACTAGGGAAGGTTCGACGAAACATACTGTAAAGTAGACAGACTGCGTAACGATAGACAGGGTTAAGCGGCGGACATTAGTTCAGAAGAGGTGGGTTAAGATCAGGGCGCTACCTCAGGTTAAATAAGGTTTATAAGTGAAAACATTCACTATCCGTGGAATTTCCACGGGTGCAGCTAGTCTATATATTAATACGTTCGTACTTACGTATAGGGACCTACCTACCTTTTGTGTCATCCTCTTCATCAGTAACAGATAGAAAAAAAATTGGAGATGATTGTTGCATCCATGACACGGAAGATGAAGCTGAGCTCAGCTGCATGAGCGTACACGTTAAATTTAAAGGTGCTATCATACAGAAAATATAAATGGACAATAGCTACGTCACATATATATTTCACTTGCGCACGAGTATTGAATATAGGTAGATACCTACCTTTCAAAGCAAAAGAGCTGGTGATGGTGACCCACACGGCCAGGAGTGAACGGGGTCACATAGCACGTGGTCTGTGACTAGCTAAATAACACCTGACTTTTGCTACAGGAAAAAGAAAAACAGTGATGATGATCCAGCCGACTTCTTGCTTCAAAAGTCTGGCTCCTTGGAGATTCTTGGTGTTGTTGATGAAAAGCTTACCTTTGAGCATATTAGGCGACTGGTGCCACATGCTTCCAGTAAGATTGGGCTTTTGCCAAAGTGAATTCTGTGTTTGGTGACAGTGAGGTTGTCCGCAGATTGCTCACCGGTCTGGGATCCAGCTGCTGACAGTCACTTGCGTCTGTTGGGCCGACTTGTTGGTTCAGCCAGCAGGCTGTGCGCGGGTAATGATTTGGTGAACCTGTCCCACATGAGAAGGGTTGCCGAACTTTGTATGCTTTATAAGGTGTACATCAATGAGAGGCATTGGTTGTATTCGTCTGTCGCTGCACTTAAAGGTGTTTAGGAGAGAAACCCGTGCTGCGGTCGGTGCGCACACTTTCACGTTGGAGGAGGTTAGATGTCGAACTAGTCAGTTCGGTCGGTGCTTCGTGCCCTGGTCTGTTGGAGTTTGGAATTCTTTGCCGGCATCGGCTTTCGGTCTTGTTTGCCTGTAGGCGTTTTTAAGACAGCAGTTAATGGTTTTTTGTCGGTGTTTTTAGCAGCATTTCGGGCTTCCCGGTGTTGCAATGAGCTTCAATTGGGTTGTGCTACCTGCCCGTGGTGGCCCGTGGGTCAAGTTTTATACTAATAATAACGGGCCACGGGTAGTTTAGTAATATAACATAAAACTTTATATTTCTTTGCGTGGAATTTCCAGAGTTCCAATCTGAAAGGCCCCGTCAGACTGTGAAAGTTTCACGGGTGCATGTAGTCTTCTATACAGTAATAAGCTAGTATCTAAGTCAGTGAGAGTGTGTCACGCTCTTCACTAATAGCTGGAAGGAAATTAGCGCATCTAGAGTTATTCTAGATACGACCTGGGAAGGGATCAATAGGAAAAGAAGTAAAGTTCATATTTCAGCTGCTAGGTACTGCTCGCAGGTCCAAAGTAGAAGATTCACTACCAAACTTGGGACATTTTTCAAGCTTCGTATTCATGATACAGGTCTGAGGGTATCATAATTGAGGAACACTTCTTTTGTTTTGTAAAATTTCCGCAGGTTCCTTCAGTATGAGATAGGGGAAAAGTCGGATGATATAGGTCTGAAATATCACTGACGAACACTGCTTCTGTTCTGTGGCATATCCACTGGTTCAAACAGCATCCACAGCAGCGTAATCAAAAAAGTAGGAAGAAACCTTGCCATATTTCATTAGACGGAATTCGTCAGGATTAAGTGACTGGCGTTATTTAATGGGATTAAGTACGTTAGAAGAGCTGCGTTAAGTCAAGATAAAATGCGTTAAAATAGCGTAGTTAGGATTGCTAGGTACATTTTAAAGTGAGAGCATTAACAATCGTGGAATTCCCAAGGGTCACGTTAGCTTGTGATATAATTGGGCTTGGGTAGAAATTGTTGAGTTGGAATGAATTCGTCAGCGATAAGCTATGGGCGTTAACTTAGACGGGGTAGGTTACTTTAGAAGAGATGCATTAGGTTAAACTAAGGTAAATTGCAATAGTGTAGCGTGGGTCTGGTTCATTTTGGAAGGTATAGACTATTCAACCAAACAATCTATACGGGTCCCGCTAGGAACATATAGTAGGTATGTCGACATACACAAAAGTATTCCTACACAGGACCAACGTGCCTATGACCTGCAAGTTCAGAAAGAAGAGGAGGAACAGACGAAAGAGTACCTAAGATCAGCAGAAGTATGAAATTGGAAGAAAGCAAAGTAGGGGCGAAAAACTTACTTTCTGAAGGCCTAGCTAATAGCTAAGGTAGTACCTAACCTACAAGATCCGTCTGGGGTGCTGCTCCCCCATAACATAGGATGGGTGAGCCTAAACTAGCCTAACCAAACGGTCTATGGCCTAGGTATCCTATGCCGCCTAATGGGAGTCAAGTACTTAATTAGAATACCTACCTAGATTTCAAGGTTGCGAAGTTGGAGTCGGCCGGAGTCGGACGAATTGAGGGGAAGTCGGAGTCGGAATCTCACTTGCTCTACGAGTCAGGTTCGGAAATTTTACTCCGACTCCGGAATCCCATTTATAAACAAATATCATTCAATGCTAAATTTTCAGTTAGCTACAAATTTAAAAAAAAAAAATGTAAATGTGGATATTTTTGCCAAATGTCTCTTTAAGATACAGCTATAGCTACCAAGTATTTTCCTATTCCATATGATGAGGCCATTGAGAAAATGTTGGGTAGAACTTTCGCACTTTGTACAATATGTGAGGGGGGGCATGGGGGGAGCAAAATGATCAATTTTAGACAGATTGTTCTGAAATTTGCATAGTATATGTATTTTTAAAAAAGCAACACATTTTGCTCCTACAAATTTTTTTATTTAGGCCTTCCTTTTTCAGATAATGGGAAATTATAAATATACCTGCAGATATGTATTTTTTCTAAGTTTCAAAGGAATACAACTCAATGAGTTTTCATGATAGAAAAAAGCAATGACAGTATTGGAATCCTTGAAACGGTTTGGACATTAAATTGAGGACATCAGGACATTAAGAAAAAAAAAATGGGTAAAACTTTTGCACCTGGTACATTATGTGAGGGGGGGGGAGGCAAAATACTCAATTTTCTAACGATTGTTCTGAAATTTTTGAAAAAAAAAACACATTTTACTCACACAATTTTTTATTGAGGATTTAATTTTTGAGATAATGGAAATATATATCAATATATATAGGCTACCCATGCATCTTTTCTAAATTTCAAAGAAATAGAACTTAATGAGTTTTCATGTTACAATAAAAACAATGACAGTTTTAGAATCCTTGAAGCATTCCTAAGAAAACTTTACAGCAGGATTTTTCATTTTAGCCCTTTTTTCAATGCAGCCCAAAACCGATTTCCCCCTATATTTTAATTAGGTAGTGGACAGCATAGAAAATGGAGGGGGCAGCTCAGTAGTTTTGTTAAGAATGTTTCAAGGATTCCAAAACTGTCATTGTTTTTATTGTAGCATGAAAACTCAATGAGTTCTATTCCTTTGAAATTTAGAAAATATGCATAGGTAGCTAGGTATATCTTTATAGGTATTGTATATACAGTATCTACTTCCATTATCTGAAAAACTAAGGCCTATATCAAAGAAATTGTAGTAGAATGTGTTTCTTTTTCAAAAATACATACACTGTGTAAATTTCAGAACAATCGGTAGAAAACTGAGTATTTTGCCCCCATGCCCCTCACATAATGTACCAGGTGCAACAGTTTTACCAAAATTTGTTTAATGTCCTCATGTCCTCACTTTAATGTCCCAAATGATGCAAAATATCATTGTATATCCACAATACACCTACCTGTAGAATCTTCAACTTGATAGGTAGCTATATGTTTATACCAGCAAAAATTATTTGGACATGCTTTATGTTTACATCAAATATCTACTAGTTGGACTTAGGAGTCGCAGTCGGGAGTCGGAGTTGAAAAATCTTGAGGACCAGGAGTTGGAGTCGGAAATTCTGGAGGGCAAGGAGTCGGAGTCGGACCTTGAACTCTCCGACTGCGCAACCCTGCTAGATTTAGAGTAATATCGATGTGCTGATTTCAAATAGCTATAACGATTGATTCCCCCAATCAAGTTAAATTTTTAACTACCACCAAATGCTTTCACGCTTTCGTGTAGTTGTACAAGCATTTTTTATGTCGCAATAGCTAATGTGTAAGTGATACCTACTGAGGCCACTTATCTCGCTTTATGATTAATAAAACGTAAATGTTTCGTTCCTGTTGAATATGGCTTCGTGAGACCTTTGAAAAGCACGCCCGTTTTGTACTTTGTTACATGTGCGGCCAATATATTGGTCATAACTTCATAACAGGAATTCAGTTACAAATTTCATAAAGCGTTCATTGAACATACTTTCGTTTATACAATTGCCTAGGTAGGCTACTTAAACGGGCAGGGATGAGCGTTTGCGACTTCACGCTTGCTGAGTAGCAAAACTGTTTCTTTCTCTGACATGAAGAGAAATTGATTGCTTTTTGCAGTCAGTTAATGCAACACTCATAATATATAATGGTTTCGATTTTGCATCATGAATATGGCTACGCCGAAGTATCCAATTGTTTTCGCATAAGGAAAAGCAGTTTCGTCGATGATTGAAATAACGTTCGAAGAGAAGCTAATTGATAAAATTAAATTATCTTTGGGTAGAAACTGAGAATCGAAATGCAGGAGAGTGCTAAGGAAAGTTTCACATGTTTTCAGTGCTTCGAGTTCAATTTCGGCCAAACTTTTGCCCTTGGGGCAACCTGGCCTAATTTTCGCCTATCCGCGTTCTTAGAGCGTGACAGAAAATGGACAGAGAAACAAATAAACAGCAATACAAATCTGTCATTATTATATTGTGCATTCATGTCATGACAAACGTTATACTCGCCGGAAATGTAACAAAGTACAATGGGCGTATTCTTGAAAGATATCGCCTCGAAGCTATATCACTTAGCTGAAGAGAAACATTGTCCTGTTACGAGTCAAAGTGACGTATATGACCAAAACATCAGGTGCACTACAAGACGTAGCTTTGGAAAAAATTACCCAAAACGAAACTGCTGGATCAAATACCTAGATAGGTACAAAACATAAAAAAATTGTGTTACTTGAGAGAATTGGCCTGATTGAAGGAAACTAACGTGATAGCTATTTGGAATCAACGCATCAATATTATTCTAATTCAATTGAACTTTCGACCTTACATTTCATTCTAGACCACCTAATTAACAATTTGTCAGAAAATCTATTTTTTATATAATCGGATCAAGACAAAAGAAAAAAAACTGACAGATCAAAGAAATTAGCTCACGGTACCCTAGATACAGTAGGGGCCATAATGGTTCGGACACCTAACAATATATCAAGAAATCACTAATATCTCCGAAAATTGGTAAAATACCTCTTTCAAATTTGGCTCACATCAAGTAACATATCATACCTGCATTGTGTCAAAATGTCACTTGTAAAAGAGAAAAGAAGCCAAAAATACAAACGAACAAATATTTAGTTTGAAAAATTGGCGTGGACAAAATGGTTCGAACATCTCAATTATTCTAGATTTTTCTACACGCATCAACGAAATTTCCAGAAAACACATTACGTCAATTGCTCTTAACAGGCTCCCAGTCAGTTTCTCTGCAACCTTTGCCCTGTCAACATGCCTAGAGGAGTGCCTAAACCTGCTCCTGTTCGGGAGTTAATTGTCAAGTTGCGCCATGATGACCACATGTCAATACGGGATGTAGACGAACACGTAAAGCGGCCTAAAAGTGTTGTTAGTGACATACTAGTTAAGTACAACAAATGTAATTCTACCGCTGCGGGAATTTCTTCAGGAAGACCTCGAATTACCTCGAAAACCGATGACAATACTCTGGTCAGATTATCAAAGAAGGATCGTTTTCAAACC
>LQNS02276930.1:10812651-10830645 GCA_001587735.2 Parhyale hawaiensis | reverse complement strand
CCTCACCTAACCTCACCTCCTCACCTCCTCACCTAACCTCACCTCCTCACCTAACCTCACCTCCTCACCTAACCCAACCTCCTCACCTCCTCACCTAACCCAACCTCCTCACCTCCTCACCTAACCCAACCTCCTTACCTAACCTAACCTCCTTACCTAACCTAACCCCCTTACCTAACCTAACCCCCTTACCTAACCCAACCTCCTTACCTAACCCAACCTCCTTACCTAACCCAACCTCCTTACCTAACCCAACCTCCTTACCTAACCCAACCTCCTTACCTAACCCAACCCCCTTACCTAATGTAACCCCCTTACCTAATGTAACCCCCTTACCTAACCTAACCTCCTTACCTAACCTAACCTCGTTACCTAACCTAACCTCGTTACCTAACCTAACCTCGTTACCTAACCTAACCTCGTTACCTAACCAAACCTCGTTACCTAACCAAACCTCGTTACCTAACCAAACCTCGTTACCTAACCAAACCTCGTTACCTAACCTAACCTCGTTACCTAACCTAACCTCGTTACCTAACCTAACCTCGTTACCTAACCTAACCTCGTTACCTAACCTAACCTCGTTACCTAACCTAACCTCGTTACCTAACCTCGTTACCTAACCTAACCTCGTTACCTAACCTAACCTCCTTACCTAACCTAACCTCCTTACCTAACCTAACCTCCTTACCTAACCTAACCTCCTTACCTAACCTTTCCTCCTTACCTAACATAACCTTCTTACCTTACCTAACCTAACCTCCTTACCTTACCTTACCTAACCTAACCTCCTTACCTTACCTAACCTCCTTACCTTACCTTACCTAACCTCCTTACCTTATCTTACCTTACCTCCTTACCTTACCTTACCTCCTTAACTTACCTAGCCTCCTTACCTTACCTAACCTCCTTACCTTACCTAACCTCCTTACCTTACCTAACCTCCTTACCTTGCCTCCTTATCTAACCTAACCTCCTTATCTTACCTAACCTCCTTATCTTACCTAACCTCCTTATCTTACCTAACCTCCTTATCTTACCTAACCTCCTTATCTTACCTAACCTCCTTATCTTACCTTACCTCCTTATCTTACCTAACCTCCTTATCTTACCTAACCTCCTTATCTTACCTAACCTCCTTATCTTACCTAACCTCCTTACCTAACCTCCTTATCTAACCTAACCTCCATACCTGAACTTACATCCTTACCTTACCTCCTTACCTAACCTCCTTACCTAACCTAACCTTTCTAACCTTACCTAAACTAACCTAACCTAACATTGCCTAATCTAACTTAATCAGCGATACAGAGAGCAGCGCGGCGCGCCAACTTGAACGCCGCTCATACGCACACGATCTGCGTACACAAACACGCACACAAAGGGGTCGGGAACGACGATAGCGCGCCTGTGACACTGGCTATTCAATTGATCGGAAAGATTCTAAGTTACTAGCATCAGAGGCATTTTTTTTTTTCAATCAAGCTTTTCGTCATTAGATCAAAACTGCTATAATAGGTACAAACATATCTCCGAAATTTACAGGCCACTTTTAAATTCATTATTGTGAGACAAATTTTCGACCAATCGCTCTAATTATATTGAACGAAATTCAATTGAGTATCTTTGATACACTTCAACTGCATTTAAGAATGCCTGGGACAGAAGTTTCTTGCCTTGAAAATGATTTTCAGAAAGATTGTCGAAAGCTTGGCCAAAAAAATTAGTATAAAATCCAGAAGATGTCTTACTGAGAAAAAACCTAGTAAATTATGTAACCTGGATGTCCATTATTTTCATTAATAAGGGATAGACTAGGTTAGAAAAGCTGCATTAGGCCATATAGTGGAAAGGGGCGAAATATTATTGGCTTTATTTGAAGCACTTTTTTTTCAGTTCCATAACTTCCATGGTTTTAGTGTTCGAGCTAAACGCTTCAAGGGGTAAAAAGAGCCTGACCAGGGCTACTTTGCGTGCGATGGACAGATCTTCAAAACTTAGAGTATGGTGGCCATGAATATAATCACCCAAAAATCATGAGGCAAAAAGTTACCGCTTTTGGACAGGTCAAGTGCAAAAAAAAATTTCCCCATATTTTTTCAGGCACGACTGGAGGCCATGCTACAGGCGGGTGCGGGCCTGTAACGAGTGATGCAGGACCCTGTAACGGGGAAAAACCTATAGTCCGGCATCGCAGTAATTTTTTCACCAGTCTCTTCTCGAACTCCTCAGCGTCACACCACTACTACCTAGACTCCACCCCTCAACGTCAGGACGTGTCGCTGAGTGTCTTCCCCAGCAGTTTGGCCTCTATCCGCTAGTGCAACTGCCCGCGGATCCTAGAGGGTTGCTTGAGGCCTGGGGATGATTCAACTTCGTATCGTCACTGCTATGGACATGTACAACTAAACCTCCTTCGTCGACCGACGGGCCCGGATCAGTCGCCGGCTTCCCATGCTACAGAGGACCGTATATCACGTAAGTTACAGTGCCCAATAGGCGTCTTGGGAGCTTGTTAGCGTGGCGGCCTCCAATGTTAGCCTGAGACCTACTTCAATTAACATACTATCCGGCATCACTCTATATACTTCAACTTTTGGTTAAGCTAATCATATTATTGTTTATTTTCCATTTTACTTAGTCAAAGGTTCGTCAATTTACGGCATTAGCCACGTATAACATGTTGACTCTTAACTTATTCCAAGCTTAATCTAGTTTGACACTTTCCTAAACTTAATCCAGTTTAGGATTATTTAAAAGCATTCAAACTTAATCCAGTTCCAGAATACTATCTTGAACTCTAATTCAAAACTTAAACCTAATCCGGATTAGGATTATAGGTTTGGATGCTGCGAACGTAACCGTGTGGTGATTGACGTGTTATAATAGTCTTTATCCTATTCAGTGCTAAACCAACTCGATATTGTCGATTTAGCTGCAATTCAATAAAGTTATACAATTAGTCAAGCATCTCAAATCACGTGTAGTTAGGATGACCTGAGTGTTGGACTTCGCATTCCGCGGTAGTTAATCCCGTTCAAATAAAGTGTGTATCGCTAATCGTGCATCTAGCGTGCTAAGCGGCATGATAGTGTTTCCGCGGAGAACGAGTTAGTTTTGAAATCCTGTTGTAGCCTAGCAAGTTCATAAACGGAGATTTAGTAGTGTTCGCTTGGTGCTAATTTTTGCTATACTGGTCGTAGGCCTCAGTGATATAGCATCCGCTACCTTACCAGTTTAAACTGATGGATCTCAGGGGAATAGCGTTGACCGCCGACTGTAGAAGGTTCTTCTTTAAATTACTAGTCGTGGGTAATCGGTTCGGCATCGAGATTTCTTGGCAAATCGTGGTAGTACATTAAGCAATCTTTGATTTTATTCCTAATTACCAGCATTTGCCATCTAATTCCTAATTACCGGCATTTGCCATCTAATTCCTAATTACCGGCATTTGCCATCTAATTCCTAATTACCAGCATTTGCCATCTAATTCCTAATTACCAGCATTTGCCATCTAATTCCTAATTACCGGCATTTGCCATCTAATTCCTAATTACCGGCATTTGCCATCTAATTCCTAATTACCGGCATTTGCCATCTAATTTCTAATTACCGGCATTTGCCATCTAATTCCTAATTATCGGCGTACGCCATTTACACCACACGTTAACCCAGAAATTAGTCTAATGTGTTCCTTCTTCATTAAAATTCCATTACTTAGTAACTTCTTTTTCTGGCAGAAATTCATGGTTGTGGCGCCAGGCGGGACGTCCCATGGGTTGCAGCGGGGTCCTGTCATCGTACGGGACTTGGAGCTGCGCCCCGTGGCCGCGCTGAGCCTAGTTAGGACAGGTTGAATCAACTTGGCCGGCACCTACCCGCCTGCTAAAGTTTTAATAAATAAAATTAAACTGTTTGATTCGTTTGCCTGTCCAGTGACCATGATACATATTTCTGACATCTGTATAGGGGTGAGGGAGATGTATCTGACAGCAATAGCACGATGCTCTAGCCCATCCCGATAGCGAAGCGAGATAAAAAATAAAATAATTTTTTGCCCCAGCCGGGGCATAAAATTTGTGAAATTTGTCGCCCCATACAGACTCCTGCATATGGGGCAAAACATTTGTTTCCACCATAAAATATTCACTTTCATTTCCAACATAGCAAATAATGAAGGTTAAGATATTTAAATTTTTGTATTTGGTTTTAGATGACACTAGGTACTTATGTAGCTACATATACCTATAGAGTCCTATGTCTCTCAATAGGTTGTACAAGAGTTCAAGTAATTATCTGTGCATTCAGTGGTCCTAATAGGTGAAGATGGTCCACCATTACAAAAACAAGGGAAGCAAGTACAGGGACGTCATAGAAAAGGTCCTCATTGATATGGGTGTGTGTTGTCTTAGCATCCGCCCATCTCAGACCTGCTTCGTGTTTGCCTTGAGCAACAATGGTGCAGCACCAGTCCCATGGGGCTCGAGGAAAGTGGAGCAAGTTGCTGCCTCCTCTCATCAGGCAAACCCCCTGCAAGCTGTCATGGGTTTGGAAAGGATTCTGTGGTGATGACTAGAGAAGCATGTATGGTAAGCAATAACTGGAACAACGTGAAACAGCCAAACCGGCTAAGCAGGCCACAACTGCTGCCAAACAAAAAGAACCTGCCACTGCATCACAAATTGCTTCAGCAAAGAAAGGCAGAGTAGTCTGTGAGGAATCTGCTTCTTCCAGTGATACAGATATGCCTGATGTGCCTGTTTATAATGAATCCTCATCCGCGGTATCAGATCTTGAGAGTGAGAAGGAGCAGCAAGTATTCGACGAGCAGGCACATGTACACTTTGTAAAGGCAATTGAAATTGGATGAGGAATCAGTTGGGAAATACTATGCAGTCCTCTACTCAAGCCCAAAATGGACATATTACTGGGGCAGGGTGAAGAACGTGTTTGCAGAAGACATCGAGGCTCCTGTTAACCAAGTGGAATATGAATTTTTCAAGTGAAAAACTATTGCAGCCGACCCAATATGTACGATGGAGACTGCCAGCAAAGGTGGCCTTTGAAATTGTCCAAATTGAATGTGTTTTTGGGCCTTGAGAGCCAACCAAGACAGTGCATCGCCAAATCTATAAGTTTTGTAATACAGGGGCAATGGCTGCCTTCAAGAACCTTAAGAAGTAACAAAGAAGAAAGTGCTGAAATGCAAATTCAAATAGCTTGTAATAATGTAGTGTTAATTTGAAACTTTAGGAAGACTAGTCTACAATTCAAGCATAGTTTACATCACATCAATGGAGAAACTTTTGTCAACATTACCAAAATCATCCTTAATAGTTAGTTACAGTTCTGTTTCTATGTTTTATAAACTTGTGCATGCAAAAATATATTGCCTCAAACTGTATTGGGGGCATTATTTTCTGATTTGGGACAACGTTTTATGGTTTTTGGGCGAAACATTATTGCCCCACGTAAATACGTAAATAATATTTTGCCCCAAAGGGCGGGCACAAAATTATCCACTTTTCCCTTACTTACTCTCTATTTATGAGAGCTAAAAACGTCATATTCTCCAAATCTACAATACAGCTCCCCGGCTATCATTTGGTATCAAAAGTTAGGCTAGATCCAATAGTTTGGCCTGATGGCCCCAAATTCCAATTTTGACAAAATTTCGCCCCTGCCTTCTATATAGCTAGGTACTTGTTTTTACTAGTTATTACTGTATACAGCTAGCTACTTGGGTATTATTTTACTTTAACATACACACGATTTTCATGATTTTTATTGTGTTCAGTACCGGTAACCTATGTAAATTGGGTCAATTTAACATTTTCGTTGGAAACATTTAGTTTTCGAGATACAGCTATGACTTTGAAGTTCCCATTGTTTTTCTAAGGGAGAAAATATCAGGCAATCCCATACAAGTGAAAGATTAGGTTAAGCAACTCATGGGCAACTATCCTAATAGAAACATTCAAGTACAGTTAACTCTCTAAATAACGGAAACCTCGGGAGGAGCCTCAGAAATTTTTCGTCCGTTATAAGGAGATTTTCGGTTTATAAAGATATCCCTATATAACGGACTTTTATTGCAATACACCGGAGCATTCCGTTGTATAGAGATTTGTCCGGAAGCCGACATATGTATGGCGCAAAATAATGTTTAAGAGTGATTTCGGAGTGCAGTAGCTACCTCATAAATTACAGTACATACAGTACTGTACATATATGTATGCAATAATGAATTGCGTATGTACAGTATTTACTGTAATATAATAAGTACATACAGTACATATTGTACATGCATACTGTAGCTACTTACCATTTGCTGTGTTGAAGAAGCTTGCTCTCCCTTCCTCTTCCGTGTAACTATGTACTACTGCATGTAGCTACTACTAACACTACTGTATGTAGTAGGTATGGTATGTATTTGTATGGATGTAAGTACATACGTACTGTACATAATATACAGCAGGTACATATAGATAGCTATAGTATGGTATGTACAATACTTTGTACGTACGGTACTGTACTACAAATTTCAACAAAAAATTTCCACTCTAACACAATGCACAACATACTGTTCACTGTGCACACTGTTCACAGAAATGAACAAATCACAACTGCCATGATAGGTACAGTATTAGCACTGGAAAAAATGAAACACACATAGTAAATGTATCAAATAAACACAGTATAACTGACAATACCTACTGTATATGAAATACGATACAGTAGGTATAGCTAAAACACACCTACTGCAATTATTAAGTAATGTATGTACTGTATATGCTGACAATGGAAGTATGAGAACCGCACTGAGAGAAAGACACGCCGCAACGGGCAGATGCTCTGCACTGTGTACGGAATATTTTGGCGTCATTTCTACGGAGCGGAAATAAGCACAGAAAAACTGGTTAATTCCGGTTTTTCGGCCGCTGTGCGAAGAGGCTGCTCTCCCGACAGCGAGCGCTACTTCGAAGCAAACAATGACTCACCCACACTCCTGTCGCTTTTGCGTCCCTCTCTCTTTGCAACGGACGTTCTCTTTTTATAACGGATTCGTCCGGATGGATAGAGAATAGTCCGGTAAGATCCGGGACCCCTCTCTCTATACCAGACTTTCTCTTTTTATACCGGACGATTCCGGTATATAAAGAGCAGTCCGGTAGGACCATGAAATCCTCCGTTATATAAGATGTCCATTAAATAGAGAGAGTACTGTATTTGAATGGCTTCAATGACGTAGCTACCTACAAAGGGACTCTTTGAAAGAGACCTCAATGATCACTTGCAAAACAACGGCCAAAAACTCAAGCATAAAGCTCGAAGAATGACCTTAAGCTTAAGTCAGCAGTTCTTTTCGTATTTTATAATAAGCATTTGGAATAGACTCGCCTCCGACCTTGTGAGTGCGGAGTCAGTCAACGCCGTTTAAAAATCGGCTTGACATACATTGGGGGAGACATCCTCCACAACTAAGAACTCCTCCTCCAGGAGTAGCAAGCTCTTAATGGCCAAAGCTTCCTAGACCACCTTAATTCGTCTTCTCTCTCCTGCTCCAAATACACTGCCTGGCATCTTTAAGCATGCATATCAGCGGTTCTTGATCTTGCTTGCATGCATTCATGATCATCTCTGTGGCTGGGATTCTTCCTCTTTTTATTCCCTCTCTTTTCTTCTTTTTTCTCTAGTCCTATATATCCTACTAACACAATGGCAATAGCTCATAGAGGGCCGGGACATAGGTTCTGGTGTCTCTTTGTGAATGGGCCTATTGGTTCGTCTACTGCCACCTATCTAATCTAAGGTTAGGTTAGGTATGGTTCCTTATAGGTCACTAGCAACTAGTAACAAGCCTGTAATGACATTGGCTATTTTCTCCCATAGGAAAACAATGGGAACTTCAAAGTCTAATATCTTAAAAACTAAGCATTTGCAATGGACATGTTATACCTATATGTAAATTGCCTTAAATTCACTCAATTAACATACTGAAAGCAACAAAAACCCCTAAAAACATGTGTAAGCTAAAAGTAAATATTTACCACTAGGCTTGTTTTCACTAGTTAGGGTAGGAGCGTTAGTCTGCGATTACTTTTTGCAAGAAAAAAATTTCCGGGCCTTATAGTTCCCAGAAAAATGACAATAACTCATCATTGTTACATATCAAAAGAAAGAGCATGAATGGAACTTTCTTTTGAGAGTAAGTACATTATTCTACAAGTAATAGTTTTTTTTTTTTGTTATATGGGTTATAGTGGGCTGATCGCATACTTAGGGCGACCCAGTAACTCCGATCAATTTTGACCGCTAACGATCGGTAGAAAGGAAAAATAGAAAACATTAAGATTAGGCCTATTAAACAAAGCTATAGGAGCGCCTAGATAAACTTGTTTTCTAATATCTGAGTGATTTTCATACGGATCCGACTCCAATAAATGGAATTATGGCTTGTCCCATAAGACAAACGAAACCCCCAAAAAATAGTACAAAAGTCAACTTTTTGAATAGCATATTTTTGGTTTGTAAAATGAAGTTCTGTGTATTGTACCTTCTTTGGGCAACAAAATAAAAATTTTAGAAACATATTTCGAGCTCCAGTTAAACTTTTTTCAGAGATATTAACAAGACCGTTTTTTCCGATCACCTTTTAACTCCAATCGCATAAATTTTATGAAAAAATGTGTTTGAGCAAAAACCATGCACTTGAAAGTCAAATCCGTGACTTGTTCATGCATGAAAACAAATTAGCATGGCCTAGGATGTTATATTTTTGCCGGGGTTTGTTTGTTCGTTAACCGCATGACTCAATAAGCTAGGGCAGCACCCCGATGGGGACCTACGTTTCGCATGTTTTTTTTTTCGGTGGTACTAAGATTCGCGACACGCACAGGCAGCTGATACCTTATGTATATGTGCCATGCATACTGACGCAATATACTATACGTGAAACGTACAGGCAGCTGATACCTAATGCGCCGTGCATGCTGACGCAATACTGTATATGTACATGTTACTAGCTATACGTGACACGCACAAGCAGCTGGTACTTTATGCGCCCTGCATACTGACGCAATAGAGCTACTATACGTGACACACACAGGCAGCTGATACCTTATGCGCCGTACATACTAACGCGATGTACGATACACAAAATGCAAAGACAGCTGATACCTCATGCGCCGTGCATACTGACGCAACATAGCTACTATACGTGACACACACCGGCAGCTGGTACCTTATGCGCCGTGCATACTGACGCGATATACGATGCACAACATGCACAGACAGCTGATACCTTATGCGCTGTGCATACTGACGTGTTATACGATGCACATGTTTAGGCAGTTGATACCTTATGCGCCGTGAATACTGACACAATATACAGTAAACAACATGCACAATCAGACTAAATGCTATGGGGTCGTGGTCAGGTGGTGCGCTTTTGGAGGTCAATGGCGGGTAGAGCGCACTATGCAACCGCAAAAACCAATACAGCTGCCACGCACTGCTGTACCGCACGCTACGACCACACAAGGCACCCTTTGCTCCCAACCGATTCTGGTCTCACCTAGCCTTATCCTGTAGACTGACCCTCTCTTCAACCTCTCCTCCCAACCTCTAACTTAAGGTGCCTTTACACGATGCAATATGTTGCAGGCAACATTACCCCCGCTCGCTGCCACCACGGCAAAACCCTCAATATACCCTCGCCTGAGAGCGGTGGGGGGTGAGTTAGGGATGTTGCACGGTTAGCGGACGGTGTTGGATAATCCGCTGCAACATTGGATCAGTATGACCTTGACTATCGTTTGAGTAAGATGGCGTCAAGAAGTAGCTCCGGCTCATCTGTCTCTCGCTCTCTCTGCTTCACATTTGAGCGCGCAAGAAAATTATCACACCTGTATTATAATTAAGCTAAAAGAAAATGAAGCGCTATTGTATTCTGAGGCGGAGATGATGAAAAATCTTGAATTCGTCCTAACTTAAATACTTACAATTTGGCTGCAACGTCACATCAATACATCCCTATAGTGCGCCTACCTGCCCTATAGAAAAGAACATTATATCTTATATAGTTTGGTACTCGCATACAAAAAACGAAGATTTTGGATCCCCGCGAATCGCGGTGGAAATGGCGAACAGAAAGGGCGGAAATGGTGAACCACCAAAATCAGGAAATAAGGCATGGACAACGCTGAGCTTTATACCATATGGAAGCCTATAGTGTAGTCTAATAACCAACTAAGTTTCAAAACTGTAGCATGATTCTAAGTATTTTAAGAAATATTTGATTGCAACCCTGTGAAACAAAACACCCTATGAAAATTCATTTTCCTTAAAAGCTGTCTACAAATTGTGATTTCTCAAATTCTAATGATGCTAGAATAGCGGAAGTTGGAGTGTTGGTAGCTGGTATATGCATGTTCATTTCCTGTGTATCTTGACTCTTTACCCCAATTCATGTACAAACTGTAGCACAAACATTGTTTGCTATTTCACCCCTGGTTGTGATCGTAACACAGGGTCGACATGATGAACATAAAAGCTCTGTATTTATGCTTATTTCATTGGCAGAACACCATAGTTTACGATTAACATATAACATTGTTTGTTACACATAACCCTGTAAAGATGCCGGGTATTGACGTTTCATAGCTATTTCAGAGAGATTTTTGAATGAGAGTCGTAGCTAACTAACCATGATGGTGCGCTCTCATAAGGGAAAGTAGATCGTCTTTCAGATAAGAAATGGATGTAATGTTAATAACATGCATCTATAAAGGGTTATCTGTCATTAACAATGTTATATGCATAAAAATATTAGGTTCTGCCAACGGAATAACCGTAAATACAGTACAGAGCCTCTACGTTTGCCATTTCCACCCCGTGATACGATCACATCCCGAGGTGGAGATGGCGAGCGATGTTTGTACTCCCGTACGGACATGAAGTGGGGTAAAAATTCTATATACACAGGAGATAAACACACATATACCAGCTACAAACAGCCTAAGTTGTGCTAGTCGAGAATCATTAGAATTTGAGTAATCACAAATTGAGAAAAAAAGGGTGTCAGGAAAATAAATTTTCGTAGGGTGATTTTCACAGTGTCTCAATCAAAATTTTCTTAAAATACTTAGCAACATGCTAGAGTTTTGATACTTAGTTGGTTATTAGACAACATTATAGACTTCCATGTGGTAGCCTATAGTTATAGCTCAGCTCTGTCCATGCCTTTTTCCCCTGTTTTTTTGTGGTTCGCCATCTTTGCCCCGGCACTTCGCCAACCATCTCTGCCCTGGAATACACTATAGAACTGTAAATGTAGTGATCACAAAAACAAAACTGCTAGACAATTTATTTTAGTTAGTATATTTTTTCAAAAATAAATGGTAGGTATTTATTTACTGTTCGGAAATTATTTGCAGTTGAACCTTTTGTTGTTCTTTAATCATTTTAACTCTTAAAAGAAATTGTTCTCTTGGATGATGTACTTGTAAGTTATTAGTGGAAATACAATTTTTTAGCATTTGTTACTGAATACCTTTACTCAACTGTTCAACAATATCGCAAAGAATACAAGAAATCAGTCAGTGAAGAGGCATATACATCAACCGAAGAAATACGTTAGTTATGCGATCACGATCACCTGCGTTCATTTGTTTATCTGTGAATTTGTCAACTTGATTACGTAAACACCACTTAACCGATTTATTAAACTGATAGTAATAATAGAGAAGTTACTTTCATTCTTAAGTTCTATAAAGACATTTGCCCGGAAGATCTATTACTTGTCCTTCTCAACAAGTAGCTAACGTTTACACCACACCTCTCTTTTTATTGTTTTTTTTTTAAATTAGAAGTAGAGTTTGCAGATATCAAAACTTAGCCTTCAGTCATTTCTGCAGCGGTGCCGTGACCTGCCTCAAGCTAGCTACTGAACTGCAGCTCGTTGCCTCGTGTAAAGGGAGGGATACGATGACTGCTATAGAACGATAAATGTAGCAATTATAAAAACACGACTGCAAGACAATTTGTTTGTGTCTATTTAAATTTGCATGGTAGGTATTTACTGAGCATAAATGATTTGCAGTGTAACATTTTGTTGTTCTTTAATCATTTTAACTCTTGCAAGAAAGTTATTGTTCTCATGTACAATGGGCTTGTAAGTTTTTATTGGAAATGCAATTTTTTAAGCTATTGTTACTGAATACCTTCACTCAACTGCTCAACAATATCACAAAGAAAGCAAGAGATCAGTCGATGAATATGCATTTATGTACGTCTACCAAAAAGGACGTTCTGAAATCATGATTGTCAGCGTTAATTTGTTTGTCTGATAATCTGTGAATTTGTCCACAAGATGACGTAAACACCGTTTGACCGATTTAATAATTAAATTAATAAAGGAGAAGTCACTTTTGTACTTAGTTTTTCAATGATATTTGTGTAAGAACTCTTACTTTTCCTCCTTAATAAGTAGCTAATTTTTACTCCACACCTCTTTTTCTTTCAAATAAAAAGTAGAGTTTGTAGACAATGCAACTCCAGTGGTGCGGTGACCTTCCTCAAGCTAGCAATTGAAGTGCAATTTGTTGCCTCGTGTAAAGGCGCATGCAATATGTTGCACTACAGTGGCTGGTGGTGCAGGGGTGGGGAGTTTATGTTGCCCACAACATATTGCATCATGTAAAGGCACCATTAACAGTCTCACGCTACTTCACCTTTGACTCGATGGGTCCCCGGTCACTTCTGTGGCCTAGCCCGGTTGATTGCCGACCTGTTCACAGCAACATTAGGCGACATACACAGTGGCAAAGGATCTCCCTCAATAACTACAGTGGCACTTGCGTCCTTATGAGGGGGATTGATTTCTTTATGAAGCCCGCAGAGTCCTGTTTCTGCTCTAGCTTCCGGGAGCCTCATAGAGTTGCGCTGCCGCAGCAGGTTAGGCTAAGCGAGGGATCACGAAATGCGCCATGCATAGGTACTGACGTGACGTACGATACACAATATGCATAGACAGCTGGTATTTTGAGCGCTGTGAATATTGACGCAATATATGATACACAACACGCACAGGTAGCTGATATCTTATACACCTTTGGAACCTTCCAGTCGATCATTGCGGTTATCTGGTCGACCACTGTGGTCGATCAATATACCCCAATGTCAGACCAGTCGATCATTGCAGTTATGTGGTCGATCAATATACCATAATGTCCGACCGCTCGATCATTGCGGTTGTCTGGTCGATCACGAAACCATAGTATCCGATTGGTCGATCACTGCAGTTATCTGGTCGACCACTGTGGTCTATCACGTTATCACAAAACCATAGTATCCGATCGGTCGGTCATTGCGGCTATCTGATCGACCTCTGTGGTCGATCCCAAAACCAATATATCCGACCGGTCGATCACTGTGGTTTCTGTGGTTGACCGATGGACCACAGTGATCGTTATGGTGATCGCAGAAGAACGCCATCCTGAAACAAGAAAAGTACAAATGTTAAAATATGAAACGAAGTGCTAAAAGGTGCACCAATTAACTACAATGAACTTTAGATAATCGTGGTTAAAAAATTAAAAACTTTGAATTTTGATCGCAAACTAGCTAGGTTAATGACTTGCATGTTTTTTGCCTGCAATGTGCGATCCCCCTCCCCCCGTAGGTGGATGCTAAGTGGACTCATGAAAAAATTACCAGAAGCTAGCCAATATGTGTACTACAATGTCAAACAATCATTTCATAGTGTGGCACTTCTCGCCAAGATCTTGGCGAGCAGTTTACCGCCCTCGGAAACGCGGGTGGGCGCCTATGAGCGCCGCGACCCGTGGAACCTCATTTCATAGTGTGGCACTTCTTGCCAAGATCTTGGCGAGTAGTTTGCCACCCTCGGAAATGCGGGGGTTAGGTAGGGTTGGGTTAGGTAGGGTTGGGTTAAGTTATGTTTGATTAATAAAGTTCCTATGGGATTGCTAGCAAGCCCATGATGACACAGGCTATTTTCTCCCATAGAAAAACAATAGAAACTTCAAAGTCATATATCTCATAAACTATGCATTTCCGACTGATATATATGGGTATCATTGCACTTCTCTAATAGACTACTATCAATTTTTAGTAGTGAATTAGTTGGGTGCCATATTTGACTTTTGTAAAAATTTACCGATTGTTCTAGCATCAATGGTTTGTCTTGCAGCAGTTTTTTAATGGAGGGGTGTAAAAGTGATCGCAGACTAAGCCGGTGTTTGCAGACTAAGGGTGCCCGCACACCAAAAATCTTTGAGCAAGAGAGCAAGAAAGACTGAATTCATTAACATGGATCATTGCGGGAGTACACACACCGGCAAAGAGCGAGAGAGACTGAAAGACGGAAGATAGTCAGAAGCGAGAAGCGGTGTTCCATGAGCTTTCTCTGAAGCGAGTTGCCTCGGCCAGGGTCACACAGACACCTCGGTCGCCCCATTTCATAGTGTGGCACTTCTCGCCAAGATCTTGGCGAGTAGTTTGCCGCCCTCGGAAATGCGGGGGGGCGCCTGTGAGCGCCGCGACCTGTGGAACCCCATTTCATAGTGTGGCTGCGGCACTTCTCGCCAAGATCTTGGCGAGTAGTTTGCCGCCCTCGGAAATGCGGGCGGGCGCCTGTGAGCGCCGCGACCTGTGGAACCCATTTCATAGTGTGGCACTTCTCGCCAAGATCTTGGCGAGTAGTTTGCCGCCCTCGGAAATGCGGCTCGGTCAGTGTGTAATGTGACATTGACGTGAGACCCTGAGAGGTATGTGCCTTGCTGCCTCCGGCTTGGACACTCTCCTCTCAATTGGGGCATAATGTGATGGCATTCACCAAAGGTACCTCTTTGAGCCTGAGGCTCTTTCCTCATTTATTGGATTTGGATGAACCTACACTTGCCAGTTGTAGCTTTTCAGCATACTCCATTTAAAAGCAGTGTTTTCTAACAATACAACTCTTTTTACTAAACTCATGTTTGCACCACCCTTCAAGTAACTTCCCACTCAACGGCAGTCAGGTGCGAACTGCTATAATGGAGCCATCTACTGGTGTGGGGTAGTTCTCGGCTTCTCGCCTCACGTCATTCAGTCTTGCTTGCTCTCTCGCTCAAAGTCGTTTTGGTCTGCGGCCTGCGGCCACCCTAACGAATCTACCCAAACTAGTTTGTATAGCCTATAGCTAGCCAGTAGCCATTTGTTCCACTAGGCTTAGTAGGCTAGTAAGTATATATCTAGGCTAACTAGTTAGTACCTAGCCTACTCTCTGGTAAGCCAACGATTTCCTACAGCTGCTGTGTAGGCTATCAATTTGTGTTCAACCCATCAAGTCATCAACAGCTAGGCATAACTAGCTAAGAAAGGCTACATCTATGGGAATCACACCACAAAATGCCTAACTAGAAGCCTATCCAGAAGTTCTGGATTCAAGCAGGAGAACCTAATAATAACCAAATGGGAAACAGATATCTGAATAAAATAAACCAAATACAGAAACAAACAATATAAATTTAGTTACAGCATTAGCTGCACAATACCTACATAAAATTTCCAGCACAGTATTGTTGTTAGATCGAAGCTTAGGAACCTTCGGGATCGAGCCCATGTTACGTAGCTGCCAGCAAAGTAAAGCGAAAATGACTACTTTTAAGGGATACTTTTGGCGATGTAGCTCATAGAGGTCACCGGGAGGAACACGTAACTAAAAGCCTCGTCTACACGATCCATCACTTCATCAATCAAAAAGACAAGAAGCGACCAGCAAAAACACAAACACTGAATTGTGTATTCCAACAATAACAATACCCAATAAACAATTCCCTTCCTTGTCCCAACGGCATCAAAAACAGAAGCCACTAACAGATCAAGGTCACGGTACGCGAATTCAGCATTCCATTACTATTAATCGATATTTCACCCTCATTTTAATGCTCAAGTATTTACTGTAATTGTAGATGCTGATTGGCGAGTAACTTTATATATACTGTACTGGCAAAAAATATAGCTAAAAATTCACTCACTGGCATCCCCTCAGATGCAGAAATGCAGACGATGGTACAAATAATTTCTCACTTATAATTTATAAATTTCTTTAATTTCTATCGCAATTCATACTGTATACATTCGTTTCTTCCATTAAAACGTAACTCTTGCTCCAGTGTAGCATTTAAAATTGAAAAATAAGGTACACACTTAACTTGATGAATATTCTACAGTTATTACTAATTGGCAACAGGAAAGTCATTTTGTTGCTTTAATCGCAAATTGATTAGAAATTTGAAAGCAAAGACGATTGTTAAAAATGATAGAACTAAACATGAAAAAATAAGCTAGGCAAATGAATGGTTGGGGCGACTGTGTAGTGCGGCCTTCTTAAGGGCTTGCAAGTATGAAATTCTGAGAGAGATCTGGAAAGTTGTGGCTGTACCAAGTGTGATGTATGGTATGGATGTTGTGCCATGGATGGCATGGAATGAGAGTGAAATCAGCAAGCTAGAAGTGATACAAACAAAGGTTGCTAGGGCAGCTCTCAGTGCACCAAGGTGGACAGCAACAGAGGCACTCAGAGGGGATATGGGATGGAGCACATTTAAGGAACGCATGATGAAAGGTATACTGAACTATAAAGTACGACTCGAACGTATGGATAGTGCAAGGTGGGCTAGGAAGGTGCACCTATGGAATGTCCGCATGAGCAAATGGGAAACAGTGTGTAGACGTGCAGTTGATGTTTGTGGCCTGCACATTAGGTGGGCACACCAGGTACCTGGACTGGCTAGAGATGAATGGCGAGTGCTTGTGGAAGTAGGGGAAGGTCTGGATTGGAGTGTATTGCAGTGGAGGAAAGAAATTAATAGACGAGTGCAGACATACGGACTAGGTAAATGACGAGGAGGCATGGAAGAAAAGTCGACTCTAGTATGGTACAGGAATAAAGAATGTCCTAGGTATGAATGTTTGTATGATGGAAGTAGAGGTGGCGACCTGCTGTTCCAAGAACGGTCTCTGGCTCTCAGTGTGAATGCTCGCACCTATCGGTGGAATGAAATAGGAAGTCGTGTGTGCCAAATGTGTGCCTGGGGTGAGGCTGAAAGTGTAGAATATTTAATCATGGAGTGTGCAGCATATTTACAAGAACGAGAGGTGATGATGCAAGTAGTCCCGGAAGAGTGGGGTGCACAAGAAGGAGTGGTGTACGAGAGAACGGACCTGGAATGGTTGACTCGAATGCTTGGATGTGATGGAGAAGCAAGTGTGAGGATGATTGAGTATGTCAAGGATTACCTGGTAAGGGTGTGGAGTAAGAGAGAGGTGGCTATTAGGGGTGGATGAGTTTAACACTGTTTAAGGAGTTCCTGACTCACTAGGGCTCCGCAGTGAGAGCTAGCATGGTTTAGGTACTTGTAGTTTAGTTTGGTGTGTAGGGATTTATTGGTATCAACAACTTGTCTGGATTCCTTCATGGTCTGTCTTGGCCTGGGAAGGTGCAGAGTTGAGGGTGCAGTGTCTTGTATAGTTGAGTGACCCGAGCAGCTTTTGCTCCAGTGTGTTTGCCGTGACCGGCCACCCTGCAGTGGCAAAACGTGTATTATTTAGAGCTGACCAGCCACTATTTGGTGGCAAAACTTGTGTTATTTTGAGCTATGGAGGTATATCGATTCAAAGATATGATGTTGCGGGCTGCCCATGCCCTGCTGCACATCACCCTGCTACTGGACCTGGAACTGGATATCATTTTAAAGACGTTTCGGAGACCTGCTCCATCATCAGTTTTGAAAAATATAAAGTCAAAAGTAAACAATAATAATTATAATAATAATAATAATACCGTCAGACAGCTAGTAGCCCGGTGGGTGTGACTCATCAGGCCCCCGACGCACTTGCGATACCGACTGGTGACAACCCCACTGAGACAACCGAAGGCACAGGAAGAAGAGGAAGAGGACGTCCCAGCACAAAATGGACGAAACA
>LQNS02276930.1:10751405-10772186 GCA_001587735.2 Parhyale hawaiensis | reverse complement strand
CAGATAGATAAACAGATAGATAGGCTGACACTAACAACTTCTGAATGTTGCGATGTGATTAGATGATTTGAAATGTCTGCGATTGGTACGGTGGCTGCGAAACAAACTGAGCTCATGAACTTCAACTGGTCCGGAACTTTGAGTCGAGTTTTAGTCTTCAGACGCAAGTTTATTACTCCTGAGACGGCCGGTAAATCCATTTTGTGAAGCAACATTGAATTCCGTCTGTTTCAAGAGCATTCTGTTTGCGCTTTACAAGTAAAGCTTAATCGACAGTGACTAAGCAAATGCACCTGTTTGGCGTTCTGGAGGAGCTAAAGTTTTTTGAGCTTAGCTAATACTCGTATTCAGTGCGCTAATTGATGGCGTTTGCTTTACTCAGTCTGTGTTATGTTAATGCGAGAGTTGATTGCTTTGTTTTATTTTATTCCTACGGGGAGAAAAATTTGCTGCTAGGTAGCATATAGCCTGATATTAGGGGGATAATATTTAGACAATATTATTAAAATCTTGTTCCAATAGAGTTCACCAGGATGTTTGGCGATAGTTGTTGTTATTACTCATTAAGTACCTTCTTGTCCCTGAAATATTTATAACTTATTGCCTCAAGAATTAAAGGGTCTAAAGTGGTGGCAATAATGATAGCTCAATTCAGAATTTTTCAATAACTTAAAAAATACTAGGCCATATCATGCGAAATTTTGACATAAAAATTCTATTTCAACTAGTTAACTATTTCTTATCATAGTTTCCCTATAATTGTTCGATTAAACTTTTATGATGAAAGTATGAATTTGTGTTGGAATTTGGGAGGGAATAAAGATAGCACAACTTGAAAAAAATTACATTTCCGGTTTACTACATCCAGATTAGAGAAGAAGAATATCAAAACAAACCGGCGTCGCCATATTGGACAGTTGCTCCCCACCTTGTAACATGTATGTTTGGAAATTAACCCATTTTTAGCATGGGAAGACAGTGTGGGTTATCTGAAAAGGAAAAGGGTCAAATAAGCGCATTAAATGAAGAAGGATACACTATATCTGAGATTTCTAGGAAGGTTAGCAGATATAGAAAGGTGGTAACTAACTTTTTGAAGAACCCAGAAGAATACGGAAGAAAGAAGTCTCCTGGCCGCCCTTCAAAATTGAGCCCTACAGTCCGCCGCCGACATCTCCGTGAGGCGTCTCGGACAGGAGAGGGGTCAAAAAGCCTGCAAACATCCCTGCAATTAAATCCCTGCCACTTTAGCTTGGCCTACTAAGTCACCCGATCTAAACCCAACTGAGAATCTTTGGGGATACTCTCACGGCATGTTTACGCCAATGGGAGACAATTTCAGGATAAAGAAAGCTTGTGGCAGACCATAAATGAATGCTGGGAAGCTATCCCTGAAAAAATGCTCGCTAATTTAATTAATTCTCTGAATACGCGATGTGTACAGGTGTTGCAATCAAGAGGCAACGCTGGTAAATATTAAGAATTATGTTTTTTGCTCATTGTTTTCTAAAATACATTTTTTTCCATATGTGCTATCTTTATTTCCACCCGATTTCCACCCACAAACTATTATTTTCGTGGTAAAAGTTTGAAAAGACAACGAATACAATAATGATTATAAGAAATCGGTAACTAGTTAAGGTAACATTATTCAATTAAAATTTTAACTATATTGTTGCAGTATTTTTAAACTTATTACAAAATTTCAAAATGTGCTATAATTATTGCCACCACTTTATGAACGTGCTCGGATCTTCGCGGAGCGTTCTCTTCGACGGCCTTCTGCACATGTCTGTTGTGTCGTATCTTTATGAGCATTATTCAAGAACAGCGCTCATAAACATTACTTATGAACGCTAATTATAAACCCCGAGATACTTGACTGTGAACTCCTTCCGAGTGGGAGTTAATAAATCCTCGATAACAACTTCTCCAGTCAACATAGTTACCTGAAACAGAACATGAAAGCAAGGTAAGCTGTTTTTATAGAGACGCAAAGAATGCATCTAGAAAGAAGAATCACGCATATATGAGTACTGGCCAATGGTAAACTAGAGAGCACTCTGAGAGCGCATACCTCCGCCAAGCAAGGCAATGGTAGGGGAAAATTCAAATTGGTTCTGAAACCACAATTTTCATCGCATCAACACTAAGATTTAATAAAGAAAAAGCTACACTAAGACAAAAATCGAGTGCTAAATATAAGTTGAATAATTTTAAAATTTAACGTTTCGAGATAAAAAAATCCCATCATCCGAAAAACTAACCTACAACCCATCAATAAAAACTACTTTTATTTTTAAATCAATGAGGGGAGCATGGATGTTGTCTAGGGGAAGTCTAAAATGCGAATGAACAGAGCTACGTGGAGGGGCTGGATGTCAGCTCGTGTAGGGTAAGGAGCCTAAAGAAGACGCACTGGCCCAATAGAGACGCACCTGCGTCTCCATTGGGTTGTGCAGCAGCTGGGCGATGTGAGAAATGTCCAATCATACATAATTTTGGTGGGAGTTTAGGCGATACATTAAGCTCTTTTTTGCGGGTACTGAACATTTCTTGCCACAGGCTTCCTACTGCATGTGCGTTTCTATTGGGTCATGTGCCTCTCCTTTAGGCCACTAACCCTACAGTCGGCAGATGTGAAGCTAAGTATGGACAGTATGTGAAGCGGTACAGTCGAGATCATAATGTTGAGGCTGGGTCTGGTTCTGTGGATGTGGGAGACTTTTTTTGTTGTGAGCTCGATGGGATTGGTAAACTTTTTGATAGAAAATTCATTCCTGCTGATAGGGTGGTTATTTTGGTCAGTATGTAGGCGGGGCTGAATGTGGGGGATTCGCAAGTGGCAAACCGGTACAAATGGATACACCAAAATGTTGGTCAAGATGGGCTTTAAAGTGTTGTCCAGTGCTACCGATATATGAGGCGCTGCAGGCCTGGCACAGGTAACGGTAGATAACACTGGACTGTAGTGGTGTGTGTGGGGGGGTTGTCTTTAAATTTGAAGTATAGCTCTATGGTTTTTGTATGAAAATTTGAAGTTGATATGTGGGTAGGTTTCAGAGAGAAACGTTTTCAAAGTTTTTACTGCCCTAACAGATACTTTGTTGTAGTACGGAAGCGAGTGTAAGAAGTTTAATGTACTGACCGAGGGTTTGCTAATGCCGGGATCGAGCAGTTTATCTAAAAATTATTTGCAGTAGTGGCTCAGAAAATGGTGCGGATAACCGTTATTTTTTTCAGAATGTTTGGAGAAAGTCAACTTCGTTTGAAAATGCAAGGTAGGAGGAAGACAAATGGTATGCTCGTAATAGTAAAGTTTTTATTGCATTGATTTTGAATTGATCGTAGCTGTGACTGGAAAAACTTGTCCCGAGGCCTGAGAACGTGGGTTTTCCGTGAATTCCAGGGGTCAGTGTTGAGTCTTGGTGAGTATACAGTGAGCATCATTCAGGAACATTACTGATAAATATTACTTATGAACATTATTTAAGCATATTACTTTTGAATATTATTTACGAACATTACTTATGAATAATACATACAACATTACTTTTAAAAACATTACTTACCTTGAAAGGACGAGCCGTCTAATGCAACAGGAGATGAAACTGGGACAGGCAACCCCAATGATACAAAGCACCAGGAAGTCGTTCCAAACCTGTATGCAGTGTATGGAAACTCTACACAGAGCATGCTACAACCTACGCTGAGCACACGCTAGCTCCTCTTTCTTCACACCCCGTCGTCCTGTGTAACTTACCGAATTCTCGACCACGACGCATTGCCGTCCTTTATCACGACCTGTAAGCTGATCATCATAAACCGTAGCGCTGTGGCTATGTACAAAATTGTACATCCTTCTCTATTATTGCCACTACCTTCATCCCTTACACCAGTCATCGTCGACCTCTATCACTACCTACATCCCCTCTTACATCATCACGGACTGTCGCCTTCTTTCCCTACCTACATCCCCTCTTTTATCATCACAGACTATCGCCTTCTATCCCTACCTACATCCCCTCTTATATCATCACAGACTATTGCCTTCTATCCCTACCTACACCCCCTCTTTTATCAACAGACTATCGCCTTCTATTCTTACCTACATCCCCTCTTTTATCAACACAGACTATCGCCTTCTATCACTACCTACATTCCCTCTTTTATCAACACAGACTATCGCCTTCTATCCCTACCTACACCCCCTCTTTTATCATCATAGACTAACGCCTTCTATCACTACCTACATTCCCTCTTTTATCAACACAGACTATCGCCTTCTATCCCTACCTACATCCCCTCTTTTATCATCACAGACTAACGCCTTCTATCACTACCTACATTCCCTCTTTTATCAACACAGACTATCGCCTTCTATCCCTACCTACACCCCCTCTTTTATCAACACAGACTATCGCCTTCTATCCCTACCTACATCCCCTCTTTTATCAACACAGACTATCGCCTTCTATCCCTACCTACACCCCCTCTTTTATCATCACAGACTATCGCCTTCTATCACTTCCTACATCCCCTCTTTTATCATCACAGACTATCGCCTTCTATCCCTACCTACACCCCCTATTTTATCAACACAGACTATCGCCTTCTATCCCTACCTACACCCCCTATTTTATCAACACAGACTATCGCCTTCTATCCTTACCTACACCCCCTCTTTTATCATCATAGACTATCGCCTTCTGTCCCTACCTACATCCCCTTTTTATCATCACAGACTATCGCCTTCTGTCCCTACCTACACCCCCTCTTTTATCAACACAGACTATCGCCTTCTATCCCTACCTACACCCCCTCTTTTATCATCATAGACTATCGCCTTCTATCACTACCTACATCCCCTCTTTTATCATCACAGACTATCGTCTTCTGTCCCTACCTACACCCCCTCTTTTATCATCATAGACTATCGCCTTCTATCACTACCTACATCTCCTCTTTTATCATCACAGACTATCGTCTTCTGTCCCTACCTACACCCCCTCTTTTATCAACACAGAGTATCGCCTTCTGTCCCTACCTACATCCCCTTTTTATCATCACAGACTATCGCCTTCTGTCCCTACCTACACCCCCTTTTTTATCAACACAGACTATCGCCTTCTGTCCCTACCTACATCCCTTTTTTATCATCACAGACTATCGTCTTCTGTCCCTACCTACATCCCCTTTTTATCATCACAGACTATCGTCTTCTGTCCCTACCTACACCCCCTTTTTTATCAACACAGACTATCTCCTTCGGTCCCTACCTACATCCCCTTTTTATCATCACAGACTATCGTCTTCTGTCCCTACCTACACCCCCTTTTTTATCAACACAGACTATCGCCTTCTGTCCCTACCTACATCCCCTTTTTTATCATCACAGACTATCGCATTTTATCCCTATCTACAGTTCCTTTCTCATCAAATACTGTCGCCGTCCATCACCTCCTGCATTCTCCTCTATCACCACACACTGTCGCCCGCTATCACTAATCCAATCCTCCTTTATCATCAGGCATTGTTGCTCCTTATCGCTATCTACAGCCCACACTGTCGCCCTCTATCACTTCCTACAGCCTCCTCTATCGCTGGCCTCACCAGATCACCATGCCAACGGGCCTCCACCATACGCGCAAAGCTTCTCTGCCGCTGCAAATTCTATTAGGTTATGCAGAGCTCTACAGACGGGGTACCGGCAGAGCCTGGGGTTCAGACAAGGATTCCTGTGTCACCGGTGAAACTAAGTTAGTTTGGATTAGTTAGGATTGTTAGGCGGCAAAAGCAAGGCCTGTGCCGAGTCAATTTAGCCTAGTTTCGAAAATGGGGAGGAAGTTAGGCTAGGTTGATAATACGATGCTAAGGCCCCATCCACTGATTCATGGAAGCTGATTTAAGCTACGCCAAATAGGTTTAACGCTTCAGAAAGGTGCGTTGGTTTCGCCCTGAAGCACTAATTTCAGGCATAAACTCTTAATCAATTACACTTGAGATTTCCGGAAACTCAGTGCTCCATGCTCTGTTAAGTGAAGTTTTTCATCTGTATCACGCTTAACCAGGTTGCTTCTAACACCAGCAGCACGATCCAAAATCGTGGTACCAACGTTCGTCCTTGAAGACCCGGAGAAATCAAGGTAATTTCCTGCCGAGAGTTCTTCTGAAGTTTCTCTCTCTCGCCGTTCAGTGGGCCCTGGTGCCAGAGCTACTGTATCCACGAATTAAGAGTAAAACCCACTACTCATGAGAGCAGAAACTCTGAAACGCTTCTCCCAATCCTTCCGATTTCGGTGCCGCTGGTATGGTTTTAGTTTTCCCAAAATTACACTGTCAAAAAATAAAAATGCGTAAATTCTGCATCGCCACTGCAGTGTTCCCAATATAGCAATTGTATCACTTGCTTAGTTTCGTCTTATCTCTTAGTTTCAAAGGAATTTAGTTTGTAGCAAAGTAAATTACGAGTCACAAACACGTTCAGCTGGAGTCTCAGAAATTTTTGCTCTAAGAATGTGGAACGTTTCAAAGTTACGACTCTCAGGTTCAGTGGTTTTCATAAAGAGGTTGATGCAAATGGCTCAGTAAGTTCCCGATTGGCACTCCAGATGTGACTGGAATCGTTGCTTGGCATCTTTTCCGAGTCGGTAATCTTAAGACGATTAGCTAATATTATGCGATGCCTCTCACCATATACTTGTTTTGTACCCAAGCAAGAACGTATGGAGAAAGTAATAAAATCAGACTCCATGGCAGCGCTAACAGAAATTGTAAATATTTTCATTGTTTGGATGTCAACGTTGACTGAAGAAAAACTTCATTCAGTTCTAAGGATAAGGATTCCCACTCTGCCATCTTCTGTAGCCTGATCCATCAAAATGCAACGTAGGTAGTTACAAAATTTGCAAACTGGCCTATTTTTCACCATCTATGTCATGATAAGAGCTTGACACGAAAATGCCAAACACATAAATATATAAACAATTAACGAATAAACACACGACGGCGTTGAGTGATTGACTAATTAATCAATTAAATAATCCACAACAGCAGCATGCCATGCATGCGTGCTTGACTTCCGTGCTAGAGGTGCCGAGTTCTAGTGACAAGCCTGTCAAGAAATCTTTGTAGCAACCGGCATTCCATAGTTCTTAGCGAACCGTGGTCGGCTGCGGCTCTACTCACTCCTCTGGAGCCAGTTGGCCAATATCTGCAGCACGAACTAGTGCGTGTGGTTTTCCCAGTGGAGGGTACAGTCAAAGTTAACTTTACTTATATTACAATTCTGCTTGTCTCTCCGATAGTTACTTAGTTTCCAAGTTAGTTATTCAGTGCGACCGTGACGCTTCAATTAATTCTAGATGCGGGAAAATCTTGGCATCTTTGAAGTATCCTTGATACGACCTCGGAAAAGATCAGTAGCAGAGGGAGTCAAGTTCAGATTTAAGCTGCTGCTGCTACTGCTACTCGCACGTTTTGGGTAGAAGATTCACTGCTGACTTGTAGCATTTTCCAAACTTCGCATGCGTGATAAAGGCCCGAGGGCATTATATTCCAGGAACAGTGCTTTTCTTCTGTAGAATTTCCGAAAGTTCCTTCAGTCTTAGTTTGTAGAAGACTTAGATGAGACGGGTCTGTGCTGTCACTGTAGAACATTGCTTTTGTTCTGAGGAATTTAAATAGGTTTCAGCCGGTCAAAAAATATTATAAACGGTCCTGCGTTATTTCTTTATATATTTATATATACAATTTAATAAACACCGACATGTATTTATCTGCTTGTTTATTTATTTACTAGAGTGCCTTCGCTGTCACAATTGACAGTGAAGAATTTGTGATGATCCTTCTTCACTGATCACACTTCCGTTAATATAATTACTGACTTAAAAGAACGTAGCAATGAGCGTTCACGGCATCACAATAACTGCAGAGCATCGAAACTCTTTTTATTTTTTGTCTGACATGAAAAAATTTACTGCATTTGGCAAGTAGTTCAGCTACACTCAAAATATATGTTTCGATTTCGTATCATGGATTCGCTAGGATATCATACATGTTAAATGGTTGCTGCTCATAAGAAAGCTGTTTTGTCGATGATTGGATCAAAGTTGGAAGAATAATTGATGCAACGAAATTATCGGTGGGAAAAACTAAGAATCAAGATGCATGAGAGCGCTAGGGAAAGCTCCAGATATCTTCAGTGATTCAATTTCAACTTCGGCAAAGTTAGAAGTGCATTCACATATAGGGCCGCATTATTCTTTTTCAATCGTTTGCAACCTGGCCTAATTTTCGCCTATCTGTTTTCTCAAGGCGTGACCGAAAATGGACAGATAAACAAACAAATAAGCAAACAGATACATACACATCGGTCGTTTTTATATTGTAAATTTATTTATTTATTTATCTGTTCAGTAAGCAGCATATCCAATAAACATATGCAGTTCCGCCGCCTGCTGCATACAATGAATCAATTTGCCATGGCTTCCGATATCAATTTATTTTCTTTAAATGGCATAGATATATTGAAGAAATCGATGAGAAGCAGATGAAATGTTGTTACCCACGACGCGTTTCGCTGTAGCCTCAGCTCATCAGGTGGGAGGCTAAAAGTTGAGTGAATTTAATTCATTAAGATCTTGTGAAATTTGGGCAGGTTAATATCGGAAGGTGTAATTATGATACCGAGTTTTCGAAAGGTACAAATATAATTTCCAAACTAGCAAATGTTTCTTCAATTCTGAAAAGCTGTCCGCTGAGTCGACACCAATTACTGCACGGAATGCAGACATACAGATGCACCCGGACTTAGAAGTGTACGTTCTGCCAAAGGGCACGTTAAGGTTGGCACATCAGTATGGTAGACTTCATAACCAGTAGCTATAAATCCTACAACAGGCGAAAACGCATTTCACAACAATCCAAAACAAAAGTTAGAAGCGCAGAATGCAGACGAAGATAAATTCAATGGACGAGAGCATCTAGTTGTTAGAAAGCGATGGTAGGCCTCTTGAGATCGTAAAAGCTTAATGAAGAGCTTTTACGATCTCAAGAGGCCTACCATCGCTTTCTAACAACTAGATGCTCTCGTCTATTTAATTTATTTATCTGCCCATTTGTGCAGTTTGGAAATATATTTTCTCTTGAGCACGTTTTATTGAAGATCAGGGACGAGTCACAGTTTACGATTTTCTCTTTATTCTTTCCTATAGTGCGCACAAGACGTTTTGTTGGTGCAGGTAGGTTATAGATCAAAGCTCACAAGGAGGTTTAATAGAAGGAAAAAGCTAGGAGCTTCGTCTGTGAAGCTCAAGTTTCCGGTGTGGCTTTCAGGCGTGGCTGCTGTCATTTGAAGACGATTGCTGCTTATATGAATTGAAAGAGAGAGCGCAATTCTTTTATGATAACTAGACCATCCTGGCGTAACTCTTTAGTTGAATTAGTCATGAAAATATATATTTTATTACATCTCACCATCCCATCTCAAAAGTTCGCAATTTCACGATATCCACAAAGTACGCAAAGCGCACAAAGTCCACACCATCCACAAAGTCCACCAGGTCCGCAACGCCTAACCGGTCCATCAGATATCGAGCCCAGTACTATAGTAATTAATAAGCTGTTCCCAGGTCGGTATCCTGGATATGAACTTTGGAAGGCTTCAAACAGCACTCGACGGACGGACAGACAGCTCTCTTATTATATATAGTATAGATTTAATTAGGCTGGTGTGGCCTTGGAGTAAATATACTACATGGGGCGTGCACGTTCACTAGTGCCGATCAGCGAACGCGTGCTTTTTTGCCTCGCTCTCTGGCAGGTGGCGCGAAGAGGATTAGGCTGACTGGAGATTCATGACACTTTGCTTCAGGAGTGTAGCTCCTTGGAGATTCTAGGTGTTGTCTTTGATGAGAAGCATACTTTTGAGCCGCATATTAGGAGGTTGGTGTCACGTGCTTCCACTAAGATTGGGCTCCTGCGTAAGTTGAATTCTGTGTTTGGTGATAGTCAGATTGCCCACAAATGTTTTTATGCGTTTTGCTGCCTGTGTTAGAGTATTGCTCACAGGTCTTCAGCTGCTGATACTCAGTTACGTCTGTTGGACCGACATGTTAGTTCAGCCAGCAGGCTGTGTGCTGATAATGATCTAGTGAACCTGTCCCAAAGGAAAAGAGTAGGAGAGCTATGCATGTTTTATAAGGTGTACAACAATGAGAGGCATTGGTTGTGTTCTTCTCTCCCTGCCCTCAAGGTTTTTGGGAGAGAGACTCGTGCTGCGTGCGGAGCGCACTCTTTCACTTTGGAGGCTGTCATATGTCAAACTAATCAGTTCTGTCGGTGCTTCGTGCCCTGGTCGGCTAAGGTTTGGAATTTGTTGCCGGCATCGGCTTCTGGTCGTATTGGCCTGCAGGCGTTTAAGTCAGCTGTAAATGGTTTTTGCTACATTTCCTTTAGCAGCGTTTTGGGCTTCCCGGTGTTACAAGATGCTTCATTTGGGTTGTCTTACCTGTCCGTGGGAGCTCAAGCGTGAAGTTTTAATAATAGGTCGCGGGATGAGACCCGGCGCCAGAGTGTAGAGCTGAACATCGCTCAACCGATCCAAGTTGGGTCGTGAAATCCCTCCCATAATAATAATAATAATAAAATGATATGAGGTACGCTGTGCTTTAGCTGTCTTGGCTGCAGAAACTGTCCATGCTCACTTAATTTTAGGTTTTCAATTCTCCAGAAAAGGCCACTAATATAGCACTTGGTATCTTATCAAGGATTTTTGATAGAAGGAGGGAGCATAACCGCACTTCGTTGTGCTGGCCAGGGAAATTCATTGATCTTCGATGACTGTTTCCAACCCACTAATCACAGGCTCTCAGCCATCTCTTCCCAGCATTAAGAGGCTTCCATCCGTTGCTGCAGGCAATCATCGCATCAGCCATACTTCAGCCTTGAGGGAAAAATCAATTTTAGATCTCCGTAACAGTTGCTTCCTCCTTCTTATAAAAACTCTTTGTACCTATCTTATATGCCAACCCCCTTTAGTTTCCATCCCATCTTAAACGTTATTTTTTCTCTGCGTAAAAATGTACTCTGAGGTTTTGCTTGCACAGCTAGCTTATGCTAATGCGGTGCAGGTTGTTTAACAGCATAGTAAAACTGGCTGTCACCCAGCCCCTCAGCCAGGTTCACTGCCGAAGTTGGGGGTATTAAGAGTGGGGAATACAAGCTCGGAGGAAGTATAGGGAGAGACGGCATCTTGCATATAAGCTCATTAACCAGAGGACCCACTTTCATGGTACGAGCTGATTTGCACGCTGACTTGGGCTGACTACTTGGAATGGGTGGCGTAGATGCATGTTGAGATTTCATTTAGCTGTAAAGCAGTAAACTCTTGCTTTTTCATTTGCATTAGCTGCAAATACTGCCCACGCGAGAAAAATTTTAGATTTTTAGTTTTCCTGTGCATTGGACGTCAACAGCCCTTGGTATACAGGTTTGGACGCTCCTTAAATAACTGTCCCGCTCTGACTCCTGAAAGATAATTATTTCTAAACAGGTGCCGCCAACTCGCTCGTGCCAATACGACGACTGCTGATGTGGTGCGGTGCAGGCACACCATTGAGTCTCTTATAATTATCTAAAGTGATTTCGAGAACGAAGCTCGTCAGGACGCCGCTGCAGAAAGCCGCTATGAAAAAGCCACCGCGAAACTATTTTTTTTGTCTCACTGCCGAGTACTTATGTCGTCTCCCCCTTAGCTTCCTCCGAGAGTTCAAGCCGTAATGCACGGCAGCCACTGCCAGCGACTGTGGCTGGAGGCGCGCTCCTGTGGAATATTTACTCCAAAGTTATAGCGTATCATTCAGAAACATATTAATAAGAAAGGCACATTAAATGAAGTCGAGTCTTTACAAACTTTTTGCTGTCATTTTTGATAGCGCGGGTGCTCAAGTAACTTAAAAATTGGCTTGTTTATTTATCTGTTCATATTCTGTCACGCCTTAAGAAAACAGGTAAAAATTAGGGACCTGGGTCCGGATTTACTAACATTTACAATATTGTGAAACTTGCAATGTTGTACTTAACAACAATGATATAAGGTTGTAGTCTTTATGCCTTGAGATTGTACGTTACACCTCACTACTACAGCCAATAAACGGTCGTTTCACGTCGTCCATTCAACTAACTACCATTGGTGCGGGTTTGCATCCGAACAACCAATCCGCAGGCGGATTACATCAGAGTTTTGTTTTTGTTTACTCGTTAAGACTCTAGTGTTGTAAGCACTTACAAGTATCCCCAAGGTCTAGCAAAAATATGTAACATACTCTAGAAGATTCTCTAGCTTGTCTCCTATATTTCTTGCAAGAAAAAAAAAAGTTTTTACTACTTCGTAGTAGGTCGAGATACTAGGTATACGAGTTACAATGTCGCAAGTAGCTTAACAAATCTGGCCGGTGTTACAACGCAGTAAGTTGAGATACAAGCTGAACTAATTACTTATGAGTTATAACATTGTAAGTAGCTTGTTAAATCTTGTCAGATTGCAGACAATGGCAAATCTATACGGCAACCTTATAGTTGAATGCACTTCTTGTATTGATAAAGTTTAAATTCAATTGTTGAATATATCTAAAGCTCTTTTAGTACTCTTACGCATCCTGATTATAAGTTTTTTCTCACAGATAATTTCGCTGTATCAGTCATTCTCCCAACTTTATTTCAATCGCCGATAAAACAGCTTTTCGCTAAGCAAAGGAAAAAAAATAGTTCCTTTGTGATATCTTGGTGTATTGACGATATCGGATCGTAAATCCTGGTATATTGACGATATCGGATCGTAAATCTTGGTATATTGACGATATCGGATCGTAAATCTTGATATATTGACGATATCGGATCGTAAATCTTGGTGTATTGACGATATCGGATCGTAATTAGCATTTTGAGTGATACTTGATTGCCTGGAAAAAGCAATTGAATTTTTCCACGTGAGAGAAAGGGAAGTAGGGTTTTGTTGCTCAGCAGTCGTGATGCCGTGAACGCTCATCTCTCTTGCCCTCCGTTCTTTAAGTTGGAGATTATATTAAAGAAAGTGTGATCAGTGAAGAGGAGCCATCACAAACTGCTCGCTGAAATTTTAACAGCGCGGCCACTCATGCATTTCTACGCACAACTCGCAAGCAGTTTCGATACATGCTTAAAACCGGTAGCATGGATACCGTGGCATAAATGACGTCCGAGTATCGCATCCTTGCATCGAGTTGTCTTAAGAGGAGTAATAACAAGTTTATTGACCAAGCTTTCGAGGGTCTAAGACCCCTGTCAGACGAACGGTTTTTGCCCGCTGGCGGTCAGGCCGCCTTTACCATGTCACACGGGCGGGTGCCGCTTCAGTTCAAGACTTGCCGATGCAGCAAAAGGTTGCCCACAAGCCCACAAGGTTTAGCTTGTCCGGAATTTAAAACACAGCGTAAGCTTTGTCACTTTAAATCGTGTTGCAAGTAATATGCGAAACCACTCTATTAGCTTTAACATATTTGAAACCTTGATATTGCGGAGAATGAACAAGTCCTGAAGTCTCAGGGGGTAAACGCCTGACACTTCATTTAACGCACATGTCTGAACTTGCGAAGTAAAGCCAATTGTGCTTCATTGTTCCGTCATCAGACAACGGCGCCTTGTGACGAGTTGCTGGATGACAGCTTTACTAGAGCTGCCAAATTATGCGGGAGCCGAAATTGCCAGTAACTAACACCAACAGTTAATAAATGGGGGGTTAAAGCGACTATGTTGCCGTAGCGCCGCTTAAATTATGACCGAGAGGCCCAGAAGTGCACTCGTCTAGCTTACGCCAAGCAGCCAATGACTCCAAGTAAAGCGAGCAGTGTGCATTTAACATTTATAACCAATTGGTCAGGAATGAGTGAGTTAAATTTTAACGATAATGATATCGGAAAGCGTAGAAACGGCCAGTATTCCATTTTCAAGCTATGGAAAAAGTAGCGTATTGTAGCCCAAACTGTTTTCAAATGTAGCCCGAAAAGTAGCGGGTAGCCCAAATAAAGAATTTAGTAGCGTGAAGGCCTCAAAAGTAGCCCAATCTGGCAACCTTGCTACCGACTGCTGCGGGTGCGCCCCTAAAAACCGCTCGTCTGACATATGTAGCCAGGCGGGCTGGCCGCGGTGGTTTCAAGTGGGGAAATGCGTCTCACCCACCGCGGTCAGGCGGGTAGGCCGCCCGTGTGACAGCAGCCAGCGTTTTACATAGGAATCAATAGAAACTCTTTCAAAAGCGGTTCCGTGGCGGATGACCCGCTTTGCACCCGCGGCGACCAACAGGGCACTAAAAAGCGACACCTTGTTCAGCAGAAGTCTTAACATTACTCCCCTAAACTATGGAACCTGTACGTCCTGTATTCCAGTCAATATCGAGTTGTCTGTGTAAATACCTAGTGTGTCCCCGGCATAATATGTAGGTAATGCTGCTAATTTTCCGATAGGGTTGGAGCTGTGCTCGCAGTTGGCTGCCCAAAGAGCCACGTATGCACTCAGCTTCAGAAGTTTCCTAAATGCCGTGAGCTTCTACATACATACCTTCTTTTATCAAGCACTGGTAAAGAACTTCGTCAACAGCTCTCAAAATTCTAAACGTGCAAGGCGCTTCATTGATTTCGGTGGCGAAGTCGAGCTCATCAGGACTGATCTGTCCGGTACTTGAAACAGGAACGCTGGCTTCTCCGCTTCAAATCGTGCTGCAAATGTTTTAAGCAGCTAACATAACTTGCGGCGGGCGGATGTTCTATCTTGCAGAGCACGAGTGAGTTTAAGTCGTCTCCAGAGTAAGATATCTGGATATAACGCCTGGAACTCCAGTCATCGGGTGGAAGCCAACACGCTTGTCTGAAGTCCAGACAAGCAAAGCGTAGTAGGCTTGGCTTCGCCACGACGATGTCCTAGAAGGTTGCAAGAAAGAGTAGTAAATCGGTTAAACAGTTTTTCTATCGCCAAAGCCACGCTGAGTCTTGGAAATTATGCGACATATCCTGAGGTATATTAGTCATTCTCTTCTTTGAAGGCCGTTAGATAGTTTTGCTCGCTACCGAAGTAACAATGATACGTCGACAGTTACTGGGTCTTTTTTGCCCTCTCTTCATGTACGAGATTTGCTTCCCAAGCCTTTAATCCCGTGAAATTTCTCCCATGCTCACAGATCAATTAAACTCTTTGAGAAGTGGCGTTGTGATGATCTGCGTCATTTACTCAAGAACTGCGAGAAAAAATCGTGTGGGCCGGGGGAGTTGCAGTAGTGGGGAATCAGGTTCGTTAGTTCTTGGAAGATCTCGTGCTCTGCGAAGGCACACGATTGAATTAAACTACTTATAATAATACTAAAATTTCGAGGGTCTTCACGAAGTGCAAGGTCAAATTAGGTTAGCTAAGATAGATTAAGTTATCTGGTAAGTTAGGTCAGGATATAAGAACGCCATGGGCATGGTAGGCAATAATTAGAAGAATCGGTAGGGCACGGCTGGGGTGAACTCTGACGTCAGCTCTGGCTTGGGACTCCGCACCGCATGTAGCCAGGAACTCCACGTGCAGTTAATTTCTTTTATAGATTTATAATTGATGGCACTAAACAATTGTTATATCCACTACAATGTGCTTTATCTCTAATGACTTATTTACGGAATTGAAAATTATAATAAAGCAGTAAATGACTCGATTTAACGCTCGACATCGACACCACTTCGAAACTGATTTTTTTGCAATCAACTTACGCCCTCGTGTCTATTAGATTCCGTAGTCTGGATTAACATTCCCAGCCTCTATTATCTTTATCTAGAAGGCATATCCCCACAAAACGTAGCACAAACACTCCTCAAATACGATGCAAATCTGGACACAACTAAAAAAGAATATGAACTGTAAAGTAACCAATGAGGCTTAATCTATTCAACCTCCTTGACTGCATGTCACCTCCTAGTTACCGGTAAAGATTTTAGTCACTTTCTGTCCATCGCTCAACAGGTTAATATTATCATCTAACCCAGTACGTTACCAGAGCCTGGCACGATGGCCATCGCCATCGAAAAAACTACGATGTTACGATGGAACATCGTAAAAATCCATCGGCGATAGCGATGGTCCTATAGTTCGATGGAAATTGTGTCAAACAGTCTGCGCTGGCCATTTTCTCCATCGGCGATGGTGTTATATGAAGAAGAAATGGTCTGATGAAATGACTGAACCTGCCATCGGCGATGGCATACGATGGGCATCGTCATCGGTTGTACTTCCAATGCCGATGAAATAAGACTGAAACTACAGAAAATCAGCCTTACGAGTTTGAAAAGTTCATTTTTTTAGTAACCTTAAAACAAAGAGGGGTTAGAAAGTTTATTCTAATATATTTTCCAGATCTAACAATGTCAATTAATAACCTGGGCCATACATTTCGCACCTTTTATCAGCTAGGAATAGTATTACTGGTTTGAAAATCGTACACAGGCCGAGGTTATAAGAGATGCTGCTTTTATTCGATGTTTGTGGTCTGAGATGATTGCATTTTTAAAATGTGTTAATGCGATGGTCCATCGCCGATTGTGACGCCCTAAGATGGCCATCGCCGACGGTTATTTCATCGTAGATCATCGGCGACAAAAATTGGCGATTTTTGGTTCCGATGCCGCTGGAGCGATGGTGTTGCCATCGTACCATCGATTTTGTCATCGTAACATAATCGGAGATGCCGACTTCTATACGTTACGTTGTTGTAAACACTTGAAAATGACACGCACGTGTCTGGCTTACTATTCTTGTACCCTGGATGCCACTGGCTACGTCTTAGCTTGATGCCGGATACTATTTTTTTTTTCTAAAACACATTTTGCCACAGAAGCAAGTTAAGACAGCGTATCGCCGTCAAGCAATGCACTGTTAACGAAAAACTATAATTAGTCCTGAATTCAGCATTTTTTTATCATCACCAAAATCTGATCAATTGTTGCTCGTAAATGCCTTGCGCTTTCTACAAATTTCTTGATGATCCGTCAATAAATTTTTTAGCTATAATCTGACATAAAAAAGACGATCACTGCATGAGACAAACACACAAACGGATGAACAAATCATTACAAAAATTTGTCCTTTGTGTCTCTTAACTATCGTTAAAGTTCATAATTGTTTAGCTTACGTAGCTGACAATCAGTAAAAGAAACCCAGAGACAAACAAAAAATAAAAAAGACAGATCAGTACAAAAATTTGGTCACTTGCTTCAAGTGACACTCCTAACATTTCCTGAAATTTTATAAAAATCCGTTTATAACTTATTGAGTTATATAGCCAAGAAAAAACGTAGACAAACAAACGATTGCGTGGATCTTTTTCAAAAGTTAAGCACCTGTTTCAATTACCATACCTAACATTTCCTGTAAATTTCATGGCGATTCATCCATAACTTGTTGAGTCATCTTGGTGACAGTCAAAGAGACAGAGAGACAAACTCCAAAGAAAACCGAACCTCCTCGTCGGGGGGGGGGGGTTAATTATTGCCTGTCTGGCTTACCAGTGAATGTTCTTATACCGTGAATTACGCCAGATGTTGTTCAACATGCAGTAGAAAATGTGACAATGGAACTTATAGTATATAAATAAGTAACTGAAGAGAAATGAAAATGTTGAAGGTTAGACTGAACTATTGCAACAATCACAAAAAAAAGTGAAGTACATGCTTCCGGCTTGCTGGCATCTACTCCCTTCTCTAACCTTCGGCTGAGACAAATATCAGGAAAAATTTGATTTTATCCTTTAACCACTCACCGAACAGCTCTTCCATCACCTGGGGCACAAGTAAATGCAAACTCTGCCACTTTCCCCTGCTTCCACTCACCCAAAAGCTCCCCCCCCCCCACCACCAGGGGAGTCACAAGTAAATAAAGACACTCTCACCAGCAACAAAGATGGCCGACTCGGCCCCGTGATTAACTTCTCAAAGAAGGAAATTCTAAAAAAGAACCTCAGGGAAAATTCTCCGGAGCTCCACGTAATTTAGCCTCGGACTTCCAGACGCCGCCGACTAAAATAAAACCCGGAAAATTCCGGCAACACAAAGCAATCTGCGAACAACTGTAAAATGCCCCAAAATTAAATCGCGAATTTTTTCCAGCCAAAATTCAAGGTGGCGGCGAAGTATTACGGAGGCGGTCTAAAGATGGTGAAAATATGCGAGGTGTTGGCTTAAGTAAGGAATGCTGGGGAGTGTTACATTTTGTGCTATTGCACTGTGCTTATGGGATATTTTGTGCTATTGCACTGTGCTTATGGGACATTTTGTGCTATTGCACTGTGCTTATGGGACATTTTGTGCTATTGCACTGTGCTTATGGGAGTAGTACTCGCGTGGGTAAGGATGTACTTATGGGAATAGTATTGGAATGAGCAAGACTGTACTGATGGAAGTACTCGAGTAAGGATGCACTCGTAGAAGTAGGCAGCGCGAGAGTTAATATGGATACACTTGAAGGAGTAGTACTAGCCCGAGGGAGTAAGGATATACCTATAGGATTAGTACTGAAGTAAGAAAAAAATGCTGTGGCGGTGTAATAGTTAATTTGGGCTGTTGTAATATACTTTAAGGAATAGCACTTAAACGAAAGTTAATGCGTGTCTGTAGGTATGTCTGCAACCTCTTTGTTACCATCAGTACATGCAGAAACCTTTGGTAATTAAGTATTTTCAAATTTAGTCTCCTTTAAATTTCTTAGCTCGTCGTACGACAAAATAAATTACATATAGAAAGCTGGGCAAGGCCTTTTTGCCGCCTTATTTTATTTGTCAGTATTTCTTTGCTCCACAGTATCATTTTATAGGCTTTACGATCAGCGGAAATTCGGCCCTGTGAGTTATAGCAATGGTAATATATATCTTGTCCAGGTCGGAGGGCTAAGCCCTGAGTCGACATCACAGCTTTCGCCATTGTTAAGATCTTCAGAAAAAAATATCAGCTAAAAGAAGTTTAAAAATATAAGTCTCTAAATTTATACCGAGTGTATGACATGCCGTGCAGGCGCGAGCCGTAAGTATGGCTGCAAAAACACAACCCCTTGTTCTCGTGATATGAACTGATGCCATCACCGTACCTGCCTATTAATTTTTCATGCTACTCTAAAAACAGAGTGATTCTGTGGTCTTTTTCTCCTCCTTTATTGCTCTTGCTGGGTTGGTTGCGTGAGGGGTTGACAAATTAATGGAGTTTTCTCCTTTCTCGTGTCGCCAGTCTGGTGTATTTTAATAATAATATGAAAAATACACAGAAGAGGTAGGTACTGAAATTGCATCGAGTACTCAATAACGTGACCCAGAAATAACCGTCGCATATGACCTAATGGACTCAAAGCAAGTTGACATGATCGAGGGTAAAAATGGTAAACAAATTCTGACATTCATTACCAGAAATTTCGAATGCAAAATTAGGGATTCAATCCTTCCATCACAGACAATTCCTACTCTGTTCCAGGAAGCAAAGAGCGTAAGTGGAGGACCCACGAGAAAATAGCATCAAAAAGTGACGTCATCAATGACGTGAGCTCGACGAACAGTACGGCTGAGTAGTCTAAGAGTATTTTAATTAATTTTGCCCGAAAAATCGTCGTTAACTGCAAATTTTATCCCTTAATCACATTAATAAATGAAGAGAACATATACTAATTGAACAACGGACAATTATCAAAAGAAAATTGCAGTGGAGGCTGGTGAAAACTTTCGCAGAACCAGAGGCAAGATCTGGGCTGGTATGGTACCCTGATTTAACATTTTCGTTGAAGTGAAGCCTTATTTACACTTCATATTCAGTTCATAGTACTCTTCACAAAACATATTTAAACATATCACCGTATT
The DNA here is from genome assembly GCA_001587735.2 of Parhyale hawaiensis. Classification (NCBI taxonomy): domain Eukaryota; kingdom Metazoa; phylum Arthropoda; class Malacostraca; order Amphipoda; family Hyalidae; genus Parhyale; species Parhyale hawaiensis. The sequence goes on along the minus strand of LQNS02276930.1, from coordinate 10,752,289 downwards.
TTTCTTTACTTCATTCAATCTCCCGCTTCTCACTAGCCAGCTACTTGAGCTGCACCCATACGCACAGCACGGTAAGTGGTTGTAGTTAAGTACAGAGTGTTTAAGCAATAACTGTTCCTATGGTTTGCCTTGCGTCAAGAATGTACTGCTGCTTATATTTTTGGTTAGGTTTGAGAGCCCAACCTCCGAAGGCCTGAAATCCGACCCTCAAATACTTCGATTCGTCGGTGTGACGTCATTCGCCGACATGCGGTCACAGCTAAGCATTATTTTAGTCCCACTGAGTCCTCCTCCTGCACTCTTTGATTCCTGTTTCGTCCTCAGAATTTTCTATTCAATTGACGTCGCAGCATCTTTTTAGAAATATTGATAGAATGAAAAGAATTCATCTCGAACCAGCGAAGTTAATAGCACAGTGAAGCAATAAGCTATACGGTCGTCGGAGCCCGGATTTACATCTCTTGAGCAAATACCTCTCAGGAGCGCCTCATTGAAACGTTCAATTACTGAATCGCTTATTAGACAACGTCCCTGCATTGTAACTTGTGAGCAGAACGCGATGGCATCCTCAGAAACAATGGGGGAAAGCTGCAGCATCAACATCAAATGCCAATGCAGGGATGGCAGAATTTCAATCAATGAATCAATTAATCAATCAATCAATCAATCAACTTTATTAGGTACTCACAGGGGGGGTAGAATAGTTATATTAAAAGTAGCTTATCACTAGACTTAAATTAAATACAGAGAGCGCTTGACAGCCATAGTACACGTTACACCGCATTCCGGCTCATTGTTTGGCCTCTGTTTGGTAAGAGTATGCGCTGCCATCGGCTATACATATTTGACAGTCTGTAGCAAGGGCCATCGCAGACCACATTTAT
>LQNS02276930.1:10695409-10710673 GCA_001587735.2 Parhyale hawaiensis | reverse complement strand
GTATTTTCTCCCATAGAAAAACAATGGGAACTACAAAGTCATATATCTCAAAAACTAAGCATTTGCGACGAAAACGTCATTCTTGTAAAATGTCTTGAATTGACCCAATTTACATACAGAACACAAGAAAAGTCATGTGTAAGTGAAAGTAAAATAATACCCCTCATTTCATAGTGTGGCACTTCTCGCCAAGATCTTGGCGAGTAGCTTGCCGCCCTCGGAAATGCGGGTGGGCGCCTGTGAGCGCCGCGACCTGTGGAACCTCATTTCATAGTGTGACACTTCTCGCCAAGATCTTGGCGAGTAGCTTGCCGCCCTCGGAAATGCGGTCCTTGGCGGAGGTAATTAATAGGCCTAACAAAATGGGAAACAGATACTTATCTGAATAAAATAAACCAAACACAGAAATGAACAATATAAATTTAGTTACAGCATTAGCTGCACAATACCTACATAAAATTTCCAGCACAGTATTGTTGTTAGATCGATGTTCAGGAACCTTCGGGATCGAACCCATGGGCCATGTAGCTTCCAGACTTCTTTTAACTTAAGGGAAAGGGATACTTTTGGCGATGTAGCTCGTAGAGGTCACCGGGAGGAACACGTAACTAAAAGCCGCGTCTACACGATCCATCACTTCATCAATCAAACACACAAGAAGCGACAAGCAAAAACACAAACACTGGAATGGGTATTCCAACAGTAACAATACCCAATAAACAATTCCCTTCCTTGTCCCAACGACATCATATATAGTCGAATGACCCGAGCAGCTTACCCAACTTACGAACGCGGCCGCTAGCGCGGCCCTCTGCGCGGCTCTTTTTAGCAGTGACCGCTATTGTTGCCAAAATTATGCCAAACTCTTCGTATTTCCACATTTTTGAACCGATTTGGACCATTCAAGCGCCAAAATGCGTCTCTATAAATTGGCCTTCATACCAGATGTATATGCATTTCATTTGAACATATTAAGTCCCATTTGTGCCATTGGATAAATTTTGCCAATTTGGCTCAGAAATGTGAAAATGCGAAGAGTTTGGCATAATTTTGGCAACAGCAGCGGTCACTGCCAAAAAGAGCCGCGCTAGCGGCCACGTTCGTTTAAATTGGGTAATTGATTAGAAATTTGAAAGCAAAGACGATTGGTAAAAATGATATCATTTTAAAAACGTTTCGGAGACCTGCTCCATCATCAGTTCTGAAAAAGACAAAGTCAAAAGTAAAAACTTTTGCGTCATTCAAACTATACATAACAGGGTTGATAAAGTTGACATAAAAAATTATCTATTGACTTGCTTTTTAGGGACAAGTTGACTAAAAAAAATTATCTATAGACTTGTTTCAAGTGATAGGAACTGCTATTGCTACTGAGGTCGGGTTTGAGTTTGTGGATATAAAGGGATTCTAAAATTCTTAATTCTACATCACTGTTGGCAGTCTTAGAAACACTAAAACTATCCAAGAATACACGTGCACCACACTGTTCAGCATGCTGGCGGACTGATGAATGAGGAGGATTGCCCAATATATTTCCCGTACGGAAGCTCCTCCCACCGTGCTCAGCGACTCTAGCAAATAGGCAACGTGACGTCATGCCGACGTACACAGATGGGCACCACCCACAACTGAATTTATATACCAGAGACAACTGTAGCCGTGTGGGAAGAGCATCCTTGTACCAGAAAAATGTTAAAATTTTGAAATTATTAACGAGTATTGGACGTAGTTTAACAGTAATAAAATATTAAGTAAAGAGTGAGCGATGCAACATATAGTTGCCAAATGCTTCCCGCTTTACATAAATCTGAATCAAGCATAAACAAAATTCGCTATGCGGGTAAATTAAAAAAAAATCATCCCTCAAGTACTAAATTAGATGTTTGAAACAGATACATCTATTTACAGAGCGAAATATAATTCGCCAACTTCTTGTGATCGTGCTCAACGATTTTCAGCACTGCTGGAGATCAAAATTCACAAACTTCGAAAGCTCGCCGTGTGTCTTTGTCGATCAAAATCGTTAAGCGATCACAAACTTCGACGAAACGATGGATCGTGTGGACGCGGCATCATAGGTGCTAATGCAACCCACAGTACATACATATGTACATAGTAGTAGTAGAATAAGATTTAAGCCTCACGAAATAAGTACTAAGCTCTTCTCTGAGAGGAAAAGAAAGGGGCATAAAGTATGTCCATAGAAAAATGGGGAATCCATGCACAAGGGTGTTCCCACACAGGATCAACGCGCATGGGAACAGCAAGTCGGGAAAGAAGAGGAAGAACAGACAGCAGTACGATCAGAAGAAGTATGAAAGTGAAAGGAAGCAAAGTGGGCATGGAAGACATCCCAAATGCCTAGCTAATGGCTAAGGTAACCTACACAAACCCCCTGAGGGCGATACTCCCCATAACATGGGATGGGCGAACCTAACTAAACTAAACCAATGGCCTATGGCTCATCCTATGCCATAGGACACTAAGGACAGTACATATAATGCACGTGTTAGCAACATCGTTGTGACGTTAATGTGATACAGGGCATTTTTAAGTCATGGTAGCGCTGTGAGTGCGGACGTGGTCTATATATTGTGGTTCTGGCGAGGTGGCGTTTTAATTGGAGTTCGTGTTGAGTTCGTCACTGTACTTGGTTGTGAGAGTAAACGTCAGGGCCGAGTATAGTTATCAGGCTACAGTGCTGGATGGTGAAGAAATCTCGTAAAGATCTTCTTGTTTATTTACATCTTATTATACAAGACTTAGAAGATATGACCCAATGATAAGTAGCAACATGCTACTTGATAGATGCAGACTATAGATTACAAAGGTCTACATTGAAATAGTGTTACAAGCAGAATGCCGAAGGCAATGTTGGTACTGCAATGTCAAGTACCGAATTAAGCTGACGCTTGATCATGCAAGCGCCTAAAATATCTATGAATCCCGCCTTCATTAAAACTCCGGTTGCTCCCGCCGGAATCGTATCGGAAGTCTGTAGGTAAATTACTTTGAGTTTACAAGCATAACAAACATCGTCGAGACTCTGGCTACAGGCAGCTTTACCGATGTAGGTTCCGGCGGAACGTCATTTAGAAATACCATGTCACTCAGAGGCAGTGCTGGTAAAAGCACATTTTGTACGGTGTCATAAACGACCTATTAGGTTCAATATCTTGGAAGCTCTGAGCTGAAAGAAGCTTGCGAAGGCTACATCCGCCAGGAATGACTTCGTATGACACAAAGACTGCGTCTATACATTTGAATGTTACGGGCTAACATATTGGAATGTTGTATGTGCGAATCGCGTATATAGCACAGCATTGGAATGTTGTATGTGCGAATCGCGTATATAACACAGCATTGGAATGTTGTATGAGCGAATCGCGTATATAACACGGCATTGGAATGTTGTATGTGCGAATCGCGTATATACCACACCCTCCTCTTTTAGATTTTACACTGCCTAAGGCTTACATTGATACTTTACAACTTGTTTTCGCACTCGCGAAGAACGTCTCATAGGTACAGAGGTAGTAGGAACAATGTTATTAGTACACAAACTTGTGCTCAAAAAATAAGGTGGAACTTTCGAGATGGCTGGGTCGTTTTTTCTACTGAAACGTTCGTGAATACTGTGCGAGGCAAAAGTTGTTTAAGGTGTCTTTTCAAGGTTTTATCAAAAAAATGTCTTTAACGTATACCTCATTGGTATTGACGCCAAGTATTTTTGTTATAACTGCTTCGAGCCATTTAATGCCCTCTCGCAAGTTCAAAGCAAGCACATCAATCACCAACATCAAAGGTAGAAATATCAACCAACTTGGGTTGTTTCCTAGCAGACAAAGGATTCTGACGTTCCTTAACAGTAATGTACAATCGACCATTAAGAGCTACGGACGGAGTTATACCAGTTGTACAATGCGGTGTGTTCCTGTAATACAGAAGAATGTTCACCAGACGCTTAATGATTCGCTTGTTCGTTCGTTTGTCACTGTTTTTAATTTTATGCTTGTTAGCACAATAGCTCAAAAAATGATAGATGGATCTTTATAAAATTTATAGGAGTTGTTAGTAATGTTGAAAGACATGAATGATCAAATTTTGGTGCAGATCGGTTTGTTCGTTTGACTCATGTTTGTCCTATAGCGTTTGTTAACAGTAAAACTCAAAAAGTTATGAACGGATCTTCAAGAAAATTGAACAAGCTGTTAAAAATATAAAAAAGCACAAATGATTAGATTTTGGAGTTTATAAAAAGAAAATTATGGTTTCAGAGCCAATTTGAATTTTTTGCTACCGTTGCTTCACTTGGCGGAGGTATGCGCTCTCAGTGTGCTCTAATTTTTTTGTAATTGTAGGATATCTTGGAAAAAATTATTGGGTCGAGGCTTTATAGCAGAAAGTAGAAGTTTATCTGGTCCTCCCGTTATTTTTACTCCCTGGTATAAAGCCGCGACCAATAATTTCTTCCAAGATATCCTACAGTTACAAAAAACTATAATTAAAACTTGTGCCGCTAGTGGAAAATATCTCTGCAAGAACTAGAAGAGCACTGGCCATAACTGCAGCAGAGCCACAGTCAGTTAAGCTTTCATAACAACTTAACTTAGAGTGACAAAAAAAAAAAAAAAGCCGCGCCCAGTGTTGCTTAAGACGTTTCTCGTGCTATACTCCACTGATAAACTTATATTATCACTTTAATCAGTACTATCACTTCTCAAATCCATAATTTTGTGTATTATTTCTTCTTTGTATTTTGTTCATGAAGATTCTGCATTATACGTCGTTCCAGTAAAATACCTCTAAACACGTCTAATTAATTGCAATTATTGATTTAATTTATATCAGTACAATGTTACCTACGTTGCATTTTTGCCGATAATATACGGTGATAAATTGGTAATACTGGGTAAGAACGGCTACTTCTACTTCTTGCTTAATACGAGGGTGGTCCGCTCTTACGTCACCGGCTGGAGCGCCGCTCGGGCTGTGACGTCACGATTTTTCGATCAGCTGATATCTGGTCCTCCAGTTATTTTAACTCCCTGTTTGTTTCTCTCGCGTACAGACAATACTGCTGCCTATATTTGTAGGTAAGGATAAAGAATCCAACCTAGAAAGGCTTGAGGTCCCACCTCCTAATCTGATATTTTGTGACGAAATTCGGCTGCGACCGGTCACGGCTAAGTTTTACTTTAGTCCCATTGACTCCCATTTAAATACTCACATACTACTTCTGGTTAAAGCATTTTAAGGCGTCTTTTTGTGACCACCTTGTGGATGAGTCCCCCTGATCGCGACCACATTTTGACGTGATTGATAGTAATCAACCGTGATCAGTGGTGAGAATTGATCGCAGCGTGATTTCCTCCGCAGGCTAATCATGCGTGATCAAAGAGTGATTGCAGCCTTTGGAGAAGTAAAAATTCAAAATTTGAAATGCAAGGTGGTGATGTTTTCTTATACTTAGGGATAAATGGAATAATGTTATGATGATTGTTTGTAATATTGACTTCCAAAATTGTAGTTTCCTTAGTTTTATGCCTTTGTATGTTCAAAATTCTTTAAATACTGCTAGTTCAGTTATGCATTGGCTTTAAAATATATAAAGGTTCATAAGAAATCCTTTCCCTACCATTTTCCGTAAAAATACAATAGAAATATATTTTTCGGAAATTGACGTGGCGTCTCTGGTTTGTTTACAAAATCGTTGACCGTTCTTGTGCTTTTCAGTGATCTCGATGATCTTGATCACGGTGATTCTGATCACGAGCGTGGCCACAAAAAGACGCTTTTAGGTCAGGATAGATTAGGAGAGGCCAGGTTAGGTTCTGCTCACTCTATTTTTAAAATAAGCTTTACGCTGTGTCAACTCCCCAAAAAATATTCATATTAAAAACTATTCATTTCTGACTGATATATATGGGTATCATTGCACAAGTCTAATAGTGTACTAATAATTTCGCGTCATGTTTAAAATCCGGATGGCTGCAGATTTTAGATTTTTTGATTATTGTTAAATATGATTTGTTGTATGGTGAAATAGCTCCGCGCCATATTGTTTTTTTTTTTTTAATTGCCGAAAGCATATCACAAATCAGCTTATCATGGAACCATACAGTCATAATTTTATATTAAATACATTAGCTAAAGCATGTGCAGTAGTTATTATACTACTATAATCTCTACCGTCATGTTCTACAGTATGTATCATAGCTCACAGAAAAAAAAGAGATCAGCAGATAAGTAGAGAAGACATTTGAACATCCTTGCCCACAAAGCCTTAAAAATTTTTAATTTGTTTCTTCTTCACTAAGCAGAGGCTATGTATGAGGCGAGGCTTAAAGCAGCCAGTGCATCCCTAGGTGGGCAAAATAAGGGCGTTGGGGATAGGCCTTTCTCTAGAAGTCCACTTCTTTAACTTCACGTTTTTTTTATTATTGGACCGATCTTCGTGAAATTTGGTACAGATATGTAAAATCGAAAAAGAATGCAGGTTAGACTCATGTACTTTTTCCATTTTCCCCAAAGAAATGAGTTATTCAAAGAAAACGGTTTCCGGTTTCTCTGGGGAAAATGGAAAAAGTACACAGGAGGATTTATAACCCTCATTCTTTTTTCGATTTTACATATCTGTACCAAGTTTCATTCAAATCAGAACAATCATATAGAAGACGTTTTGAGGTCGACTTTCAGGAGCCAAATCCCCACCCCCTTCAAACCTCCAGAGAAAACATTTTCATTATTGTGAATATTTTCATGACACTTGGTACAGATATGTAAAATCGAAAAAGATTAGGGTTACACTCCAGTACTTTTCCCATGTTCCCCAAAAGAAACGAGTTATTCAAAGAAAACTGATCAACTTTGTTAGCCGACTATCTTGAAAAATAACAATTAATCCATTTCTTCGTAAATCTACTCCTTCACTTATAGAGCTAGAGCAATGCGGATTTCGATATTGGAATGTTCATGCTTTGCTCTACAATTGCTATAAAAACATTTTAGAAATGAGAAATTTGGATTTCTCTTCCCATAGACTTTTTTTAGTTATTTTCAAAAATTAATGTTTACGAAATTGCTGAATAAATTGAAAACCAATTCGAATTTCCAAATTTATTATAGCAATTGTAGAACAAAACGTGCTAATTCCAATGTCGAAAACCGCTTTGCTTCAGCTTCAAAATTGAAAGTGTAGATTCGATCTTGGTAATTTTTCGAAAAATCGTTTCCTACATCTAACTCGTTTTCTATGCGTCAAATAATAGACTCATGTACAAAAAAGTCATAGAATTGCGTTTTATGTACGTATGCAAAAACTGTACTAATTTTAATGCGAGATCCGGATCGTAAAGTTATATTGCAGTGTTAATGAAAATTGCAATATGTGTTAGTCAGCTATCAGTGGTTCCTTCCTAGTTTATGCCCATGACTGTCAGACACCGTGGCCGTGCAAATTCAGACAAAGTGCATATATACAGAGTGCAAAAATCTGGATTCACAACTGCCCATTTTACATTTACAACTGCACAAGAAGGGTACAATGCACATTAGAATAAACCCCATGTAGATTGTCTCACGAGCGTTTCAAATAGTTGGCTTCGAAGAGAACACAGGCAGAATAAAATTTCTTTAAGATTTGAAGAATTAATTTCACAGTTTGCGTCTTTTCGGTAGAGGGAAGCAAATTATAATGATATGTCTGCATGGATTGGTGGTGCTCTACTCTTCTGTTTTTTCATGTCATAAATTATTCGCCCAAATTCAATGCAGCCTGACTATCGTCCATTGACAAAATCATATCTATGGATGGGACAGAAAAAGTGACGATAACAATTCTGTGCACTTATATTTTCGAGCTAAAAGTTAAGGATAAAATCCACCAAAGGATAAAATAGTAAAGTGGATTTTTTTACACTTAGCCTAAAGCACATCTATTCAGCAGCATGCATAAGGCTTGCGGTCGGTATATAAGGTTCGAAATGATCCTGAAACAAACGCAGAGGCTATCAGGAGCCCTGTAAAGTGCAAATAAAGTAGGCCATTTCAAACAGGTACGTAACGCTGAACATATTTTAATGCTGTGAAAGTTTAAACAACCGAGCCAATATCAATATCAACATTAAAGCAAGCTCTTTTCATCTCTGAGAGAGTTGTAGTTTTCTGGAATTATGATGCGTTTGAAAATAATATGTGCTTTTCATCCTACCTATTTCTGAAGGATTACTTCTTGCTTTAAAAATTGTTCATGTGTTCTTAAGGGAAGACAGAAAGCCGTGCGCAGACGAGCGACATCATCGCTGCCTTCGAATGAACAATCTTGTGGGTACATCCAGCTTGCAGCGAAAGGAGCGTGCGGTGCAACATTGCTTTAGGGTAAAATAATTAAGAGTTGCATAAAAATATTGACTTAATAAATTTTATTGCCCGTTTATCCGCTACTTTTTGATTCCCTACACATAGTAATCAGCGACTGAGTTTTGTACGATCTTGAAGCTCATAAACTAAACTTCGACATGCACGCTTCTGCTTGCTACCATTGGTGCAACCTAGCTGCGCATGACTATCTCACTTTTTTGCACTGAAGATGGAATTGCAACCATTAAAAGTGATTTTTTTAATGCAGGCTCTACATGCAGTTCAAGTGCATAGTTATCGGGGAAAACTGGACTGGAAGTTGCTTTGAATAGCTTAAACGCGACTAAGATTGGCCTAAGCCCACCCCGCTAATGCGCTCCTCAGGCAACTTTTTCGCTGAGTCTGGTAGAGCATTGGTTGGCGAAATGCCACTCTCGGCAATTTTTGCTTCTCGTCTGCATTGGGCTTTATGAAACTCTTTTAGCATGCACTCACCTGTATTTACAGAGGCTGTGGAAAGTGTTCGGATAAAACGCTGAGGACACTCGTTTCTTTGACCACAGGACGAACCAGTCTGTAGACTTCCCTAGCGTCAAATAGACAATATCAAATTATGATGAAGAAAGAATGGAGGACCACTAACCAGCTATAAGCAATAATAATTGTATTTAATGTGTTTTGTGCTAAAAAGTGCGTGTTTCAGGACGATGTTCCAACATGTGACTTGAGCTACTGCTTTTTATTTGCTTTCACTGTATTGGCCGAAGGATGATTCCATTGTCTAATTGCACTTTATGTTTTATTTTATAAGATTGTACCAATAATTGTACTAATGTAAGATCCAGAATGCCTCCACATGTTGGAGAAATACATGGCTTCTCTTCTATTTTAATTTTGCATCCTCCGCAAAGGACCGTAGAGCCGCTTGTTTAAACCACCTAAAACGGCCACACGATCGGTAACGTTATTCATCCCCAGTCGAGAAGGCTGCGTCATCATCTGACAATAACCGCTGCCAGTGACTATTCATTTGTTCTCCTTATTATATCCTTTTCTTTTGTCTCAAAATTACATTACTGATGGGCAGTGTTGAAGGGAGGTCAGAACCCGGCATTTGCGGCCACCTGCAGTCCTGCCACGAGAGGACACAAAAGGTTCAAGGCCGCAGACCTCCGGCCTTTTTACTTTCTGACTGGCTGCAGCTGAGAGCAAATGGACATACGCACCCACCATTGATTTTAAATCTAGTGAGCACTACCTTGGCAAGATTTTATAAACGACAGAGAGAATTTAGAAATGAGTCGCCAAAGATATTCATTCGCCCCCACACCCTGCACTCCGGGATTCGTTGCCCAAAAAGGAGCCGGCGTCCGCAACGTAGAAAATATGGACATCGATATGAACCTGATGACGCAGCGTTTCTTAGCGGAGCGTGAAATGGGATTAGATCGAGCGGGCGTGGCAGCAGAGTGGATCTCTATGCCGCGTATTCCCACTCAATGAGGGGAAATCTTTGGCCAAGCGATCATGCGAAGGGATTTGTAAGGATATTTCCTTGGTTGGGCGGGAATTTCCCATCCGCCTGCGTCCCACTTAGGACTCTTATCATTGGATTCCTTCCGAGGGAAATCGACCAGAGACGGCACTAATTTATGACTAATGGAGCGTACGNGATATTTCCTTGGTTGGGCGGGAATTTCCCATCCGCCTGCGTCCCACTTAGGACTCTTATCATTGGATTCCTTCCGAGGGAAATCGACCAGAGACGGCACTAATTTATGACTAATGGAGCGTACGGTGCAGTCTTGTGAGCCTTCGCAACCTGGAAACATGGTACAAAGTGGCAGAAACTTCCGCGGCCAACGCAAAAGTGTTGAAAACACCACAGTATCCTTGGATAACTTTAGATCATAAATTTCTAATTTTGGAGTAGAGGTGAAGTCCATCATAAAGCCGATAAACGGTGGGTTCGATTAAACACCGAAAATAAGCCTTCAAAGTTTGACTTTTTTCCGATAGCTTGAAGAGAAGCTTTGTCTTTGCCCTGTTTGGGTCGTGCTACAAGTGTTAGCAGCAACACGGTTACGCTTAGCAGGCTTAAAATTTCCTTTTATGAAACAGATCAAGTTTCTGGGGTCTCAAGGGTAACCGATTTAGGATTTATGCCTAAAACTCAAGACCACGGGTCGAACCCACCGCACCTGCTTAATACTTAGGATGAGCCGAGGCTCGAACTTAATTTCGACCCCTAATTGAACGCACCCCATGTCGTCCGAATGCTCTGTTGACATCTTCTAATTGCATCCCTAGTAGAGTTTCCTATACATTTCTTCTTCAATTTGCACTGCACTACTCTGACAGCAGTGTACGTGGCTGCAGTTATAAAAGAAAAATATTCTGCAACAGTTACTAACATTCTGCTCACGGATTGCGGTGAAATGACAAGTGTGTGAAAGGCCTCAAATCACTCAAGTAATTCCTGACGTAGCATAAATGTAAAAGACAGTCACCCATTACTGCAAATTCTTTCTCAGGAACTAAGCCTGTGTTTTAAAACAGTCGACACTTAAATGTTGATACTGTGAACAGTAATTAGTAAGTTTAAATCTTTCAAGCACCCACATCCCAAAGTGTTCAAGGCTTTGCTATACTCGTACGTACGCAATAATTGCCGTAAAACATACTCTCTAATCACTAAAAAAAATCTGGGTGAATATCATTGTTTATTCTACCGTAAAGCTATACTTTACTTCTTTTGTGAAGTTCTAAGTCCAGATTTGTGGAGTTTGTAAATTTGCACTTTGAATGTGCATGGCTAGGGCGTCATCAGAGACATAACTAAGAAGGAACCACTATCGTTAAAAGTCACAGACCGCTGACCAAAACATATTTTAGTTATCATTAATGCTACAAATAGCCTCGCTTTAGGGTCTGTGTCGTTGTAAGTTTTCCTGGGAATAAGCCCTGGGGTATCAAAACAAGATCGAGTCCACTATTTCGTTAGGGCACTGCTGAGACCAGGAAGCGGAGAGTGTAACGGAAAGACACGAGAAACTAGCATCGAAGAGTGACGTCGTTAGTGACGTCGACATTGACGAACGGTGCTACTAAGCGGCCTACGAGTTTTTAATTAACTTTGCAAGAAAAATTGTCATTAGTTGCAAATTCCATCCTTTAAACACATCAATAAATGAGGGGAACATATACTAATTGAACAATAAACAATTATCAATAAAAATTACAGTGGAGGCTTGTGAAAACTTTCACAGCGCCATTGGCTAGATCTGGGGATGGTATGGCGCCCTAATTTAATTTCTTTGTTGAAGTGAAAACTGAATAACTTTTCATATAATTCAGTTCACAGAGCTCTTCACAATACAGCATTTCACAGTAGTCCACAGTATTTTTTCAACTTACTTCATTCAATCTCTCGCTCCTACCTGGATAGCTACTTGAGCTGCACCCATGCACAAAACATGGTAAAATGGTGGTTATTTTCAAGTGCAGAAAGTTTGAGCAATAACTGTTCCTTTGGTTTCTCTCGCATCAAAAATATAACACTGCTTACATATTTGGGTAGGATTACAAGCCCAACCTACGAAAGCCTGAGGTCCGACCCTCAAACCCTTCGACTCGTCGGTGTAACGTCATTCGCCAACATGCGGTCACAGTTAAATTTTATTTTAATCCCTCTGAGTCGTCTCATTGCACTCTTTGCTTCCTCGCTGACACTAAGGGAGCGTTTGACTGGACAGCAAAGGGCGTGTTCGATTGTGTGCGGAGGAAATTACTACTTCGAGACTTCACTTGTCCGAAACGTTAGATAGAAGCTCCAGCTTTATCACTTTAGTCGCGTTGCAAGCGTTAGAGGCAACGCATTTATGTCGCTGAAAACTCCATTTTACAGAGCAAGATTGAGTTTCCGGATTTCTCGAGAGTAACGGATCCAGGGTCAATGCTGCAGGGTCGAAGCCAGCGCACCTGAGCGGAGTTTCGAACAAATCAAGCTTCAAAGGCTGAAAGTGTGTGCTTAGGCATAATGAACGGTTCTGCCATGGTGACATTGAAACCCATGGTCGCAGTTTGCACCTCTCATCCTCATTCTCGTTTAGTGACATTACAAACTTTCTCAGTGATATGCAATCGTTTGGAGTGGCGGTTCCCGAAGTGGGTACTAGCCCCCACCCCCCCCCCCCTCCTGGGGCAATGCAATGATCTGTAGAGCCACTGAAGCAAGTGGGAGAGGCAGGAGGACGGGGAGGCATTAGCAGCAGTATATTTATCCAAATTAACAATAAAATTGTTAAGCGTGTCCCTTCTCCACATATCGGTGTCATTTTGTAGTTGTTAAATCACCAGCCAGGGCGTCAGGGTGTGAGTGAATTCAGGGGCACTTTCGCTTGGCTAGTCAAAGTAGGTCTAATCCGAGCCCACTCAACTTGACTTGTTTGGATCTGCGAACTTTGGCTTCGTGGCCTGATTATACTGAGCCGACTGAAAACTCTTACTACGGAGTAAGACTAAGTTGATTGAAGGGCTCGCAGTTAACGGGTTAAGAGTCAAAGCCTGAAAATTGACTTAACAAGTCGAAGCCAGGGCACCTGTTTGATGATTCGGCGAGCAAAGCACCAAACGCTTAATTTTGCTGTCCAATTGAACGCGTCCTTAACTGACCATTAACAACCCCATGTCATTCTCAGCCCACCTCCTCCCCCAAACGCCACTTAGAGCCAGCCAATAAAAAAAAATAAAATAAAGTTGCTCAGAGAAACAGCCGTATCAAGAGCAATAATTTTGCGATTCCAGTTTGAAACTCGATCCCTGATACCGAATCCAATGCTTTTGGACTTCTAAGCCTCAGAGTACCAATCGATGACGCCGTGTCTCTCCTGACAACAGCAGTAGAAGAATCCTACTGCAAGATCCTGAAGCCTGTATACCAGTGCCCTCCGAATGCCACGAACTTAGTGTTTATTACCGTGAGCGTGACAAGCGGGCGGACAACTGCCTTAACAATTTGTTTGGCCGCCCGTACAGCTAAAACCGTAGGGCGGCCAAAATTCAACTATGATCTATAACATCTGCGTAGATTTTCTAAATCAATCACTGTTCGTTTCTTTTTTTTTTTTTAATATTCGTCTGTAAAATGCGATGGCTCGCCTTTTTTTAATTTTTTTTATTTTTTACACCGAAATTTCAGGCCCGAGCGAAGAATATGGCTGCTCTGCTATTAATTTGATGCAGTCTAATGAGGGAGATTTTAGCGCTACATGTTGCTCCACTTAGCCGAGCCCGAATTTTAATTTAATTCCATCACTGCAAATCTCGTTTTCATTTATGGCTGGATCCGGGCTGGAAAATTCGCAGGCTGCCCGAGATTTGGTAATAAATGTCTGAATATGAAAGTGTTTAATGCCTTATTCTTATAGTTTTATTGCGTTTCTATCATTTATTACCAGGACGGACATTCGATAGCTGAACAAACCTCCAATCTCTATCGACGGTAACATTTGCAAATTTAGTAGAAAAGTTCCAAACTTCAGCTAATCGATAATTTTACTACCAGGCAAAAAGGCATCACGTTTAAATGATTTACTGCCTGCAAAATTAATCGAGTGACCATCACTGTTTATGCTAGATTAAATTTTTACCAAGAGACTGACCAAGAGGAAAATTTTCAGAGAATGGCCGATGCCCAGGCTTCACTCGCTCTGAACTATTGCCGCCGACACGTACAAAATTCGAGAACATCTACTACCGAGGCCACATGTGTATTCGCACTCACAACTGGAAGCGAGGATGAGCCACTCTCTTGTCATCTGGAAATATATTTAAAGTCGGTAGCATAGATACGGTGGCATCAACGACATATGAGCTGCTTATCCTCACACCACGTTGTTCCTATGAAAGTATAGTGTGGCACCGGCATAAAGAAAACCTAAAACACTGAGGCTGCTAAGCAAAGTCGATCAGAAGCTGCTGATACTTGTCAGAATGCAGACATACCGCGTTCGATCCTCTATGGAGGTCCATACTTCAGAGGGACGAGGCAGCTGGAAGTTGAGCTACGGAGGAGGAGTCCAAAGCATCGGAGGGTGCTGCGCTCCCAGCACTTGCCCTGACGATTTTTAACGTGTTGGCAGTCTGTGTTCCAATGTAAATCTTCGAATGGAAGTTTGCCTCGAGTGTACATTATTAAATATTCTCTTTGAAGGAAATATAGTCCTCCAAGAATGGCAACGCCAGTTGCAATTTTTCTAACCAGGTGTTGTACTTTGGGCTTCCACCTGGGCTGATCTGATGAAAGTTATAATATCACCAATAGTTAAAAGCAAAGCCAAATGTGTAACAGACAAGAGCAATTATCGACCCATTGCTGTGGCTACCTCTCTTTCGAAAGTAGTTGAACTAGTGCTAGAGAAACGCATGTTCCCATTCATGATGACTGCAGATAACCAATTTGGCTTCAAAGCCGAACAGGGAACGGAAATGGCTATATTTACACTTAAACAGGTTATAAATCACTTCATTGACGTCGGATCTCCCACGTACATTTGCTTTCTAGACGCTAATGCTGCATTTGACCGTGTTCACCATTACTTGCTCTTCAAGTGTATGATCGATAGACAAATACACCATTTCATCGCTAAAACTCTACAGTATTGGCTCCAAACTCAGATGTGCTTTGTGAAATGGGGAACAGCAATGTCATCAGCGTTTGGAATGACTAATGGCATAAGGCAGGGAGGGTTACTCTCCCCGCTTCTCTTTAATAACTATCTTCATTGACAATATTCATACCCAACTGAACGCAGCCGGAGTAGGATGCCATATTAATGGTAAGGCAGTAAATGCGCTAAGCTATGCTGATGACATGGTTCTTGCTGCTCCCCATTCCAGCGG
>LQNS02276930.1:10661658-10675372 GCA_001587735.2 Parhyale hawaiensis | reverse complement strand
CAGAACATCATCGGCCACTAGAGATGAAAAAGATCAGGCTCTCTCTCTAGTGCACATGATGGAAGAATTTTCACTGACCCAAATGATCTCGTCACCTACGAGAAATGAAAATGTCTTAGTTCTTTTCTTCGTCGATAACACACAACTGATTAAGAATATTGAAATCCAGGATACAACATTATCTGATCATAGGCTTGTTGAAATAACGACTCAGCTTGGCGAACGCGATTCCCATAGACCGCAGAAAAGTTCTCAAATAAACTCCATCTCCAGTCTACAGGACTTGAACGTACACGATAAAGAGATAAATTGGGACGGCTTGAATGCAGAACTGCAGTCAGTAAACTGGGACGTACTTCTAGATAACTCAATAGGAAGTGAAAGCATCAATGAGACATTCGAAAACGTTTTATTTTTTAGAAAAGTGCATGAAGTACCTTGGCCCGGTAAAAAGAAAATTTCATAAAAGTCGATACTACAAATTCCGTAAAAGACTACTTAAGAAACAAGCAAAACTTATCAATTGCCAGCAATCGACAAAATTAATACAACGCAAATCCGAGTGCAAAAGGAAGCTAGATGAAATAGAACGTCAGCTTGCAGTATCACACGATGAAGAAAAGCAAGAAAAAGAAAAGAAAGCCATTGAAAAATTAAAAGCAATAGCAAATATTTTTTGCCTATGCATCGCACCATTCCACGAAAAATCAAAAATCGGGCCGCTGGTGAATGATACAAGATCTATTCTTGAGGATGACAAGGAAATGAGCGAAATACTAAACCGTCAATATCAAAACGTCTTTAGTGACAGAATTCCAAATCCTGAAATCCCAAGAATTGAGTTAACTACAAACTACCTAACGGACTTCGAGTTCACAAAACTAAGCATTCAACTAGCCATTGATGAACTCAGCGGCAACAGTGCAGCGAGACCAAATGATGTGCCTGCAAAAATCCTTAAGATGTGCAAGCTAAGCATCTCTTACCCCCTATACCTTATGTGGCGGAAATCAATGGATGATGGAGACGTTCGCATGCAGTCCTCTAATATTACAATAGAGGAGACGACACCCCCGAGCCCGACCCGGTCCCGGGTTGCTTTCTACATCCCCACAAAGTAAGAGAAAAAAGAGAAAAAATAAAAGTACATATATATATATATATACAGAAATGTACAAATAAATACAGAAATATACAAAAGAGAAGAAACAAAGAATCCCATAAACGAAGAAGATAGTATAAAACATAATAGAGAAAAAATAAACCGACAGTAACGATAGCTACGAAAGCGGCCAGCTATCTACAAACCTTAGACCCTGCCATCACCAGTACTTGCTTTCGCCGAAAAGAAGAAGAATAGAAAGAAAAGGAAAAGAGCATCAGGTGGTACTACCTGATGGAAGAGAGAGAGGAGCAGACTGCGGAAGACTGAGTACCCAGCTATGGCACCAGCCTGTTGATCTCCTCTCAGGGATACCGTTGGACCAAAACGGTCTCATCCGCCTTTAGAGTGGCATTTCCTCCAACTCAGGGGCTACCCAGAGCCCCAAACCCAAAGCCAGCTCATAAAAACAAAGAGGCGTCCAGTGGCCGGACAATGGGGGCGGCCTGATAACGCGCAGGCCACGCTCATCGTCTTAAGATTACCGACAGGGAAAAACATGCCAAGCAACGACTCCAGTCACATCTGGAGTGCCAATCGGGAGCTTATTGAGTCATATGCATCAACCTGTTTATGAAAACCACAGCACCTGAGAGTCGTAACTTCGAAACGTTCCACATTCTTAGAGCAAAAATTTCTGAGACTCCAGCTTAACGTGTTAGTGACTCGTAATATACGTTGCTACGAACTAAATTCTTTTGAAATTAAGAGATAAGACGAAACTATGCAAGTAACACAATTGCTATACTGGAAACATTGCAGTGGTGGTGCAGAAATTACGCATTTTTATTTTTTTGACAGTGTAATGCTGGGAAAACTAAAACCACACCAGAGGCACCGAAATCGGAGGGATTGGGAGAAGCGTTTCAGAGTTTCTGCTCAGGTGAATAGTGGGTTTTCCTCGTAATTCGCGGATACAGTAGCTCTGGCACCAGGGCCCACTGAACGGCGACAGAGAGAAACTTCAGAAGAAATCTCTGCGGGAAATTATCTTGATTTGTCCGGGTGTTCGAGGACGAACGTCGGTATCACGATTTCGTATCGTGCTGCTGGTGTTAGAAGCAACCTAGTTAAGCGTGAGACAGCTAAAAAATCTCACTTAACACAGCATGGGGCATTGAGTTTCCCGAAATCTCAAGTGTAATTGATTAAGAGTTTATGCCTGAAATTAATTCTTCAGGGCTAAACCAACGCACCTTCCTAAAGTACCACATGAGTTAAACCTATTTGGCTTAGCTTAAATCAGCTTCCATCTATCAATGGATGGGACCTTAGCATCGTATTATCAACCTAACCTAACTTCCGCCCCATTTTCGAAACTAGGCTAAATTGACTCAGCACAGGCCTTGCTTTTGCCGCCTAACAATCCTCACTAATCCAAACTAACTTAGTTTCACTGGTGACACACGAATCCTTGTCTGAACCCCAGGCTCTCCCGTACCCCGTCTGTGGAGCTCTGCATAACCTAATAGAATTTGCAGCAGCAGAGAAGCTTTGCGCGTATGGTGGAGGCCCGTTGGCATGGTGATCTGGCAAGGCCAGCGATAGAGGAGGATGTAGGAAATGATGGAGGGCGACAGTGTCGGCTGTAAATAGCGATAGGGAGCGACAATGCGTGGTGATGGAGGATTGGGTTAGTGATAGTGGGCTACAGTGTGTGGTGATAGAGGAGAAGAATGCAGGTAGTCGTAGACGGCGACAGTGTTTGATGAGAGAGGTAGTGATAGAAGGCGATAGTCTGTGTTGCTAAAGGAGGAGATGTAGGTAATGATATAGGTCGCCAATGCATGGTGTAAGGGATGCAGGTAATGGCAATGGTAGAGAAGGATGTACAATTGTGTACATAGCCGCAGCGCTACGGCTTACGATGAGCAGCCTACAGGTAGTGATAGAGGCCAGCAATGCATCGTGGTGGAGGAGAATTCGGTAAGTGACGGAGGACGACAGGGTGTGAAGAAGGAAGGAAGAGCTAGCGTGTGCTCGGCGTAGGTTGCAGCAAGCTCTGCATAGTTTCCATACACTGCATGCAGTTTGGGAACGTACTTCCTGGTGCTTTGTATCATTGGGTTGCCTGTTCCAGTTGCTTTCAAAGCAGCAGTTTCATCTCCTAATGCATTGAACGGCTCTTCCTTTCAAGGTAAGTAATGTTTCTTAAAAGTAATGTTATAAGTATTGTTCATAAATAATGTTCATAAATTATGTTCAAAAGTAATATGCTTAAATAATGTTCATAAGTAATATTCATCAGTAATGTTCCTGAATGACGTTCACCATATAACTAACCAAGACTCAAACACTGACCACTGGAATTTACAGAAAATCCACATTCTCAGGCCTTGGGACAAGTTTTTTCAGTCACAGCTACGATTAATTCAAAATCATTGCAATAAAAACTCTACTATTACGAGGATACCATTTGTTTTCCTCCTACCATGCATTTTCAAACGAAGTTGACTTTCTCCAAACATTCTCCAAAAATAACGGTTATCCGCACCATTTCCTAGACCACTACTGTAAATTGTTTCTAGATAAACTGTTCGATCCCGGCATTAGCAAACCCTGGGTCAGCAAATTGGACTTCTTTCACTCGCTTCCGTACTGCAACAGAGTATCTGTTAGTGCAGTGAACACTTTGAAAACGTTCCTCTCTGAAGCCTACCCACATATCAACTTCAAATTTTGATACAAAAACACATTACCATAGGGTTCTACTTCAAACTTAAAGACAAACTCCCCACAAAACTACAGTCCAGTGTTATCTACCGTTACCAGTGCCAGGCCTGCAGCACTGGACAACACTATAAAGCCCGTCTTGACCAACATTTTGGTGTATCCATTCGTACCAGTTTACCACTTGCGAAACCCTCACATTCAGCCCTCCCGTCTACATGCTGAGCAAAATAATCATCCCATCAGCAGGAATGACTTTTCCATCATAAAGTTTTCCAATCACATCGAGCTCACAACAATATAGTCCCCCACATCCACAGAACCCGACCCAGCCTCAACATTATGCCCTCGGCTGTACCGCTTCATACTGTCCACACTTAGCTTCACATCTGCCGACTGTAGGGTAAGTTTCCTAAAGGAGACGCACATGACCCAATAGAGTAGGAAGGCTGTTGCGCGGCGACCGGACACTGCAAGAAATGTTCAGTACCTGCAAGAAAGAGCTTAATGTGTCTCCTAAACACCCACCGAAAATTATGTATGATTGGACAGTTCTCACTACGTCCAGCTGCTGCACAACCCAATGGAGACGCAGGTGCGTCTCTATTGGGCCAGTGCGTCTCCTTTAGGCTCCTTATTCTACACGAGCTGACATCCTGCCCCTCAACTTTGCTCCGTTCTTTCGCATTTTAGACTTCACCCGACAACATCCATGCTCCCCTCATTGATTTAGAAATAAAAGTAATTTTTATTTATGGGTTGCAGGTTAGTTTTTCTGATGATGATATTTTTGATCCCGAAACGTTAAATTTTATGTTTAGTCAACTTATATGTTAGTATTCGATTTTTGTCTTAGTGTAATTTTTTTTATTAGATTTTAGTGTTGATGCGATGAAAATTGTGGTTTCGGAACCAATTTGCATTTTCCGTTACCATTGCCTTGCTTGGCGGAGGTATGCGCTCTCAGAGTGCTCTCTAGTTTACCATTGGCCAGTACTCATATATGCGTGATTCTTCTTTCTAGATGCATTCCTTGCGTCTGTATAAAAACAATTTACAGTACTTTTATGGTTTGTTTCAGGTCACTATGTTGACTGGAAGAGTTGTTATCGAGGATTTATTAACTCCCACTCGGAAGGAGTTCACAGTCAAGCATCTCGTGGTCATTAATTACCGTTCATAAGTAATGTTTATGAGCGCTGTTCTTGAATATTGCTCGTAACGATACGAAACAACAGACGTGTGCAGAAGGCCGTCGATGAGAACGCTCCGCGAAGATCCGAGCATGTTCATAGACCCTTTAATATTTGAGACTAAAATTTATTAATATTTAAGGGACAAGTAGGTACTTAATGAGTAATAATAACAACTATCGCCAAACATCCTGGTGAACTCTATTGGAACAAGATTTAAATAACATTGTCTAAATATTATCCCACTACTAGTGGACCCGTGCGTGAAGAATTCACGCAATAACCTATACGTTTGCCTAATGTCTCTAGGCCGGTGCGGAATCTCCTCTTCTCTTATTTGCTTCCTAATTTTCTTCTTTCCTTCATTGATCCTTTGTCGTGCTGTCATCCTTAGGTCTTCTATATAGACAGGCNTGAGTAAAACACTTCAACAAACTTAAACAAAATAGCAGCTTATATACAATGAGTCTGCTCCGTAGCCAAGATACCGTTGATACCGTCTTTCCACCTCAAATATCTGTTTCATTTGAGGTGATCAAATTTTGACCTATGAAGAGAAAACTTATTCGTTGGAATTTTGATATATTGCAACAAGAATGTCACAACAAGAAAAGAAAATTTCTAGAGTCTAGGTTTTCGACTTTAAATGCTAATTGTTACAATCGCTATTAATAAATTCCAGAAATTTACAAACCAATCCTGAAATCTTTGGTGTGAACAGTTCCCCTTGATCTCTCAAACTATACACTTTTTGAAAACAAAATGCTGTTCCGTATTCTAGATACACTGTATATAGCTATCATAACTCACGGATCTTGAAGTTTTTTGCCTTGAAAACGACTATCGTTGAGATGGTCGAAAGCTCGGCCAATTAAATATTAAAAATCCAGTGGAAGTTTTGAAAAAACCTTTAACAAGTATAGAACGAAGAGAAAACTGCTTCGTCAGAGGAAAACAGTAAGCTAGAAGAAATAATTGTCTACTGCCCGTGAAAACTTATGTTTCGTAGTTTCGTTGACAATTGCATGAAAGTGAGAAGAATAGCTCATGCAACGAAATCATCTGTGGGGAGAAACTACGAATCAAGAAGCATGAGAGTGTCAACGGAAGCTTCAGATATCTTCAGTGCTACTTCGGCAATGCAAGAAGTTCATTCAGACATAAGGTCGCCCTATACTTTGCCATAGATTCGATGCATGGAGAAGCTAATACTTGTACAAATCAGACTAAGCCTGCGATGTCTTCATTGTTGGAATTTCATCTGTCCCTGCTTAAGATACGTTTGTCATTTTCTGCAACCCGGCCTATTTTCTGCCTATCACTTTCAATGGAGCTTGAGAGGAGCACCAGAGCCTCCAACCTGGGCTAATTTTAGCCTCGCTATTTCGTTAAGAGCGTGACACCAAACATATAAATATATATAGTCTGGAAACATAGAAATATATATATATATTTATAAACACACGACGGTCATTCTTAGTATTAGATTATCAGCCTATATGCTACCTAGCTACAAAATTTTTCTCCCGTGAGAATAAAATAAAACAATGAACCCTCGCATTAAAATAACACAGACTGTGTAAAACACACGCCATCAATTAGTGCATTGAAGACGAGTATTGGCTAAGCTCAAAAACCTTTAGCTTATCCGGAACGCCAAGCAGGTGCATTTGCTTAGTCACTGTAGATTAAGTTTTAGGTGTAAAGCGCAAACGGAATGCTCCTGAGACAGACGGATTCAATCTTGCTCCACAAAATGGAGTTATCGGCCGTCTCAGGAGTAATAAACTTGCGTCTGAAGACTAAAACTCGATTCAAAGTTCCGGACCAGTTGAGGTTCATGAGCTCAGTTTGTCTCGCAGCCACCGTACTAGTCGCAGACATTTTAAATCATCTAATCACATCGCAACATTCAAAAGTTGTTAGTGTCTGCCTATCTATCTGTTTAATACTGAGACTTTGATCTGTCTCCTTGTTTGTGTGTTTACCTACTATATTATTACCTACACCAAAGAAGCTGTGTTTCTGTCGAGTTTCTGTGCCTGTCTGTCTTTTGTCTGTTACCATGTTAACACATAAACTTATGAACAGATCTATGCGAAATCTACAGGTATTGTTATGCATGTTCAGAGAAACAGATAATTAACTTTGCCGAATATCTGTTTAACCTTATGTTTATTTGTCTATTTTTTCTTAGAACCGTAACTTCAGTAGTTATGAACGAATTTTCATGAAATTTACATGAGTTGTTAAGCATATGAAGATGACTTAAAAAGCTATGAACAGATCTTCAAGAAAGTTACAGTAACTGTTATTGCTGTCAAAAGGTACAAATTACCAGGGTTTGTGATGGCAGAGAGAAAATCGCAGTTTCAGAACCAATGTGAATTTTTGTTAACGTTACCCTGCTTGGCGGAAGAATGTGCACTCAGTGTGCTTTAGTTCGTACACTGAGAAAGTTTTTGATGCACGTAGGTGTTTCATGGCGTAGTTTGGTGTGTCATCGCAGCAGAGAAAAAACATATTTCAGTCAGAAAAACATGTTTCCGCAAAAAGAAAGTGAACAAAAGCTTTGTAATTTTGTCACACGTGACAAACAAGACGCGGTTACATACTAACACGCAGATCGCTATTGTTTTTCAAAGTTTCGTGTCGTCAGTTGCATTAATTTTACCTGTTTCCGACGCATCATGGTGCATCAACGGCTTTGTCACAAAACCGAAACACATAAGTGCATCAATTCGTGTCAAGTGCATCATAAGACTCTATATGCATCATCATGATGCACTTGCGTGTTTCGGTTTCGGGGCAAAATGCGTGTAATTTCGATACATCTAAGTGCATCAAATTTCTCTCAGTGTAGTCGTCCTAGCCCACTCCGTTCTTCAGATAAGAGGAATACATAGGGTATTATGGATGCCAGTGATTATATGACTGAAACTAGTGCACTCTGAGAGCGCATACCTCCGCCAAGCGAGGCAACGTTAACAAAAAATTCAAATTGGCTCTGAAACCACATTTTTCTTTTATGAACTCCAAAATCTAATAATTTGTGTCTTTTAATAGTAATAAAAACTTGTGCAATTTTCTTGAAGATCCGTCCATAACTTTTTGAGTTATACTGCTAACAAACGTTATGATAAACATGAGTCAAACATACAAACGAACAAACCGATCTACATCAAAATTTGATCATTTATGTCTTTTAACATTACTAACAACCCCTATAAATTTCATAAAGATCCCTTCATTGTTTTTTTTAGTTATTGTGTTAACAAGCATAAAATTAAAAGCAGTCACAAACGGACGAACGAACAAATGGATCATCATCAAAATTTGGTCATTTACTCTTTGTTATATACCTAACAACTAATGTCAATTTCATCCAAATCTATTGATAACTTTTTGAGTTATGGCATTAAGAAAAATGAGGCAGACAAGCAAACAAACGGATCAACATATTTAAACCAAAAGTTAATCATCTGTTCCTACTAACATATATAACAATCCCTGTAAATTTCACTCAATCGGTTCATAACTTTTTGAGTTATCTTGGTGACAGACATACAAAGAGAAAGACAAACACGACGAAAACATAGCCTCCTTGGCTAAGGTTACTAGTGCTTACCAGGGTTTTTGTCAATTATCTCCCCATGTTAGCCTGAAGACAGAACACCTCAGGGTGATGCATCCTTAATCTATACTGTAATAAGAGAGCCGTCTGTCTGTCTGTCAGTCCGTCCGTCCGTCTGTCTGAAGCTTTATTTTTTCCTATCTAATACTGAAGAAAAAATTCCAAGGTACCCAACTTATTTTTTACCAAACCGTATCTAGGACACGAACCCGGGAATTCCCGGGTTATTAGTAAAGGCCTGGTCACGGGCCTTTGTGAACTTGGTTGCTTTTGTGCACTTAGTGAACTTCGTGGACTTTGTGGACTTGGTGAAATTTGGAGTATTGAGAACTTTTTCGATAGCATGGTCAGATATTTTTAAACACATACTTTCATGACTTATTCAACAAAAGGGTTGCGTTTGGTGCACCGGTGGTGGCTGGTGTTTCGGTTCTGAAATTACGAAATTAAAATTGCTTAATTTTAGAGTTTATGAAAGATACAGGGAATCCATGACCTTTAAAAAAGTTACGGAGAAAGTCGAACTCGACATGAACATTGACGTATGAAGGACATACTTAAAGACACGGGATAATAAAGCATTGACAGCGTTACTCTTAAAGCGGAAAGAGCAAAAACTAAGATAACTTAGGCCTAACCCAGTTTGTGTTTCTTTCCTGTATACCGAAGTGTCAAATGCATTGTTTCTCCTACATATGGACGCATCTAAAAATGAAAGTTTACCATCTATCTACTTTTCATAAGTAAATTTAATATTTGGATGTTGAGCATTAACATAGTTGAAAAATTGATCGGCGTGCTGCGCTTCACGGAACTAGAGATATGTATCATCTGTATATCTGCGATAAAATATGGGTTTAAAATCTATGGGACAGTTTTCTAACCACTCTTGTTAATATTATGGGCACAGCATCCAGATGAAAGAATACATGTGTTTCATTTATTTTATTAAATACATATTTGAAGAAATGAAAGCTAGTAAGCGATATATGTTTAATGTTCATATGATACATATGTATTAAGCCTAATAGAATAAAAATAATGGGAATGTGATAGGGCGGAATGTAATGTAATGAAATGGAATAGGATGAGATGGGATGTGATGGGATGGAGTCCATTGCGATGAGGTGAGTAGGATAGAAGATGGGGCAATAAAGTGAATATAAATTATTTTTTCTACAATTATTACCTTAAAGGATCAAGATCAGTCTCGTATAATAACAAAACTCTGATTGCATAGTTGTTCAATTGCTTATTTGTAATCTCACCAGCACTTTGCATGAGACGTAATGTCTCTCATTTGTATTATGGAACTAGATCACTCTGAGAGCACATACCTCCGCCAAGCGAGGCAACGGTAGCAAAAAATTCAAATTGGCTCTTGAACCAAAATTTTCTTGTTATTAACTCCAAAATCGAATCATTTGTGTCTTTTGATAGTAATAACAGCTTGCGCAATTTTCTTGAATATCCGTTCATAACTTTTTGAGTTATACTGCTAACAAACGTTATGAGTTATGACAAACATGAGTCAAACATACAAACGAACGAACCGATCTGCACCAATATTTAATCATTTATGTCTTTCAATATTACTAACAACCCCTATAAATTTCATTAGGGTCCATTCATTATTTTTTGAGTTATTGTGCTAAGAAACATAAAATTAAAAACAGTGACAAACGAACGAACGAACGAATAAACGAATCATTACAAAAAATTTGGTTATTTACTCTTTGTTATATACCTAACAACTCATTATAATTTCATAAAAATCAATCCACAACTTTTTGAGTTATGGCAGTGAGAAAAATGAGGCAGACAAACAAACAAACATACAAACGGATTTACATATCTTCACCAAAAGTTAATCACCTGTTCCTCCTAAAATACCTAACAATCCCTGCAAATTTCATCCAAATCGGTTCAGAACCTTTTGAGTTATCTTGGTGACAGACAGACGGACAAGCACGACGAAAACATAACCTCCTTGGCGGAGGTAAAAATAGAGCACCAGTGCTACAGTATCGGCAACAAACGGTCTCGGTTTCAAATCACTACCCCTTAAAAGTGATAGATTTAATGCCGTATTAGAAGCACATATCCAGACATGTATAGCAAACGCTTTTGTAGGGCATAAATGGAGAGTGTTAGTCTATTTCTAAAATGCATTAAAATTATTTCCGAAATTAAAGGCAGTTTCCCAACCAGCATAATTCGAAGAATTTCCTGAGCTCCGGATGCGTTGCAGTGGCCATTCAAGTAGCAGAGAATCACAAAGCATTCTCACTTATAATGCCCTTTATACTGGGTGTCTAAAAAATTTTGCACTTTCAATTGGTTACTGTTTCAATACTATTGGAACTGTGTTTATGAAACACGCATCAAGCAAAAGATTAGATCCTACATGGGTTGGGAATGTATCTTTTATACCGGAACAAAACTCTAGAATCTGTTCTTTCAAATGAGAGCCATTTCATCCTTCAATGGAAAACGTAGCATTTTTTTAGACAGCCGGTATATGAAGAGACATCCGGAATTTTACCTGTGACACGCAGAGCAACAGACACTCCAATGCAGGTCATAATATCCCCAATTATAAAAAGTAAGACAAAGTATGCATCAGACCAGAGCAACTATCGCCCCATAGCTGTCGCTACGTCACTCTCAAACTCTCAAATAAAAGTTGGTAGGACTGCTTCTTGAGAGACGGATGTCTGTGTCCGTGGAAGCCGCAGATAACCAGTTTGTCTTTAATGCACAACACGGTACAGAAATGACTGTCTTTGCTCTAAACAAGCTATAAATTAATTCACCAACAGCGACTCCCCAGTGTATCCGTGTTTTCTAGGCACTAATGCAGCATTTGATAGAGGGCGCCATTGCTCTATGTTGAAGTGTATGTTGGACAAACAAATACCACCTTACATTGTATAATCATTTAAGTAATGTTTTCAAACCCGGAAATGTTGTGTTAAATGGGAGGGATGAAAATGTTATCAGCGTTTGGCATGATTAATGGTATACGATCTGGAGGCTTACTCTCTTCCATTTTGTTTAATAGCTTCATTAACTATATTCATACACAAATGAATTCAGCTGGAGTAGGCTGTCATATAAACAATAAAGCAGTAAATACCCATAGGTATGCTGACGACATGGTGCTTACCTCTCCCGATGCTACAGGATTACAAAAGTTGCTTGCAATCTGCGAGAGCCAGGCGAATAATCTATGTATTGAGCATAATACGGAAAAACAGTGTGCATGTACATGTATTAGGTCTAGGAGCAGACGCCTGCCTGGTTATAAACATTCTGTTCTTAGTGATGTGGAGCTTAGTTACGTAAACAGCTACTCTTATTTAGGTCATAAAAGTACTAATGATTTCCTTGATGGCCAGGATATAGAAAAAGAAGTGCAAAAGCTACATGGAGTTGGTAACCGTTATTTCGGCAATTCGGGCACTGCTCTGAAGAGGTCAAATGTCAGCTGTTCCGAACCAACAGTTACCCCCTGTACTGTAACTCACTTTGATGTAACTTTAAACAGAAATCCACTGACCGCTTACGCGCTGCTTATAATGACATATTACACATATTGATGAATGTGCCAAGGTCTAAGTGTAAGTCTAATATTTGCTCAAAAGTACACTGGCTGTCTCAAAGTCAGGACCAGGCAATGTGCTTTGAGCCTAAAAAAGCAGGATTGAAAACTCTAAAAACTCGTTAATAAACTTCATCCGTCTTGGCACCGGCTACAAACGATCAACGATGCAGCGCATACTCTTGCCTGACGGAGGCCAAGCAATGGGGCTTAAAATGAGGACTAGAATGTAAGTCCACTCTGATGTGTCCTTTACTTGTAGCCTAAAAATAAGATACATTCTCTTGTGTACAATGTATCATTTCAATATTGTAATATCTTTTAGAGTACACATTATGGTGTTGGTAGGGACACAGCGATGCATTGCAATTAAAGCCTCAGGACATTCAGTGCAATTATTCATGTGTTTACAGATAATCTCTTATAATGCATCCTATACTTATTTAACGTCCCATGCAGTGTTATTCCCACTAGAAAGTCGAGATTAAATGGTCAAATTACTGCTTTAATTAACTCCGCGAATGCCGTCAGCGAGTCCAATTGAGAGGTCGTCAGTACTGCCAATAATCATTTTACAGAAAAAATGTCGAAAAGTGATCACGATGCCTATAATTACTATGTCATCAGGCTGCCAAACATTTAGCTGCTTAGAAAATAAATGTATTCGCCGTAATTCATGAGCTATTTGTACTGCTGTTGTTGACGTCAACTATAAAGTCTCTGCTACACTAATAGTATTTTCAAATATCTTACGCTATTGACAGCATTACGTTCTTCCAATATCAAAATTGGGTAGCGGTAATTATTTTTTTTCCGTTGAAGCAGTATCGGTGAAGCGAAGCGATAACGGCTTCCTTCCCCAAGTTCCAGTATCGGTAAAGAGGTAACTGACTAACGGTAGTCCAATGATAGAGCGTCAACAAAGCAGCACTGCTATTTTCAAGCTGTAAAATTCAAAAATAGCTCGAAAATCACCGAATTAGCTCGAATTACCTTAAAAATTTCCTAGTTATCTTTTTTATATAAGCTTTAAAAATCTTCTGGTATACCTTACCTACCTTGAGTTACCTTGAGAGTCTTCGGAAGAAGTCCAGGTGACGTTCCTCACGTCACCCCACGTGTGTGGAGTCACTCTGCTGGGTGTCTTCTGTGGTGCCGCAGTTTGCGGCCAAAGAGAGAGCCAGCAGCAAATTATCTCCACAGTGCACGTAACCGCTGACCGCTGGTCTATCTGGTATTCTTCTTAAATGTGAATCCAGCAAATTTTTGAACTTTACAGTTTTGATATCAGTAGCGTTTCGAATATGCCGAGGCATTTTGTTAAACAATCTTGCTAGCCGTACAGCGAAGCTATTAGAATATTTTGTGGCCACAGCTTTTCCACCATCTCTGCTTGGGATACGGATATCACAGGTCCTTCCAGTTCTTTCCGAGTGTCTGGCGACAATCCG
>LQNS02276930.1:10624479-10636315 GCA_001587735.2 Parhyale hawaiensis | reverse complement strand
TAAATGGTGTGACACCGACAACAGAGCGTCACAACAACCCAAGCCAGTTCTATACGCAAACTGACCAGCAGGCAGCAACCCCGTTGCCTCAGCGAAGCGACCAAGCTTACCAGCAATCAACTTCTGGAACACCTTTGACAAAATGGGCGTCAGTGTGATGGGTCGATAGTTGGAAACATAGGGCGACACCTGACCCTTGGGAGTAGGAGTTATATTCCCAGTGCGCCAACAATACATACTGGGTGTTTCTAAATTCTTTCCACGAAATGAAACTATAGGTTCCTTACGATAAAATAACCATATTTTACTCTATTCTTTTCCACTGAACAAGTTACTGGTCAAGCGCTTAACCTTTTCTCCAAGAACGTCATGAATGTACACTCCAGTTACAGTTTTAACCTCATTTTTGCAAAAAATGAAGCTCTGTGTCCTCATGATAAGATACACCAACGAAACCATCGCTTCGGCGGGATTGTAGCCTCTTTGAAGCCTGTGAATGACTTAAGAAACTTCTTTGGCACTAGGAGCACATATCTTATTATTTTGACGGTTAAAGCTCTCTTCTAGAGTGAATATTGCCTCATACGTAAAAGGTATATTCTCAGTAAGCTCCTCTTTCGTACCTGATCGTCAACTGTTCGGTTCTCTTTGGCATTCCATTCGATTGTTAAATCTTACTACTATTGAAATTGTGTCATGGAAATATGTGTATTAGATACAAAACATTAATTATAACCATACTTCTTTTATTTTTATGACTAAAGTTTCTAATCAGTAAAAGGTTCATTAAATAATTTATAACAAAATTTATATTTATACTAGGTACATATTTAGCATTACCTTTCATTAATGCAGTAATGCTACCCACAATATATTTAAAGATTTACAGTACCAGTCCGTCATTTGAATTAAAGTTGCCCTTAAAATATGCAATTTTATTACCACTAACAAATTTAGTCGTGATGTTTTCAACATAGTTGACCTAGTGGTAATGCTGCATCAGCCTCTGATAAGAAAAAGGGGTTCTACGTCACTAGACGTGGGAAACAACCCTCTCTACTAGGTACCTATACTCCCATTTTATCACAAGTGTTCGAGTATCGGCAATGTGAAAGTTGCTGGGCTAGCATCACGAGGTCAATTTGCACATAGAAGGGACTTGACTTATGTAACGCACTGTTGTCTCTGTCGTACCACTTACAGCCCACACTGGATAGGTGTTTGAGGCAAGTGATGTTCAATTGAACTCAGTGCCCCGGTCGATGGCGTTAACCACACGGGTGAATTGTGCAAATTAGTATAATTTTGTGTTGTTGTTGTTGGTGGGCTTCTGTCAATCACCCATGGTTTTGCTGCGTGAGGCGTATCCGGTATTTGTTCGGTGATTCCAACAGGGATACTAAGGTTGTTCCTCATCGGAGCTTTCTTGGCCTCATCCTATTCGTTTTGCAAGCAAACTAGTGACGTGTTCTCCTCGCTGGAAACAATATGAGCAACTGTGCCGACGATTCCGATTCAAAATCGATGACCCGCTGTGCCCCAGACCTTAAGGAGGGACCTGTCATAAATTGATGCATGAATGCGTGGAGAGCTAAACTGAAAGCAAGGCAAGACTGGATCAAAAATGTCAGCCTGTCTTAGGCTTTTTACCCCAGCACCAACTTCTAAATATTGGTTACACGATATTTTATAGCTCTAGCTCTCTCTTGATACCAGGTGGGAAGGCTAAATTTGAGACGCTGGTAAGGCCCCGGTTAAGTTTGTCTTAAGCGTTTCGAGTAAGAATGGGCTCGTTCATGCTGTGTTGAATATATATTCCCTCTGTCTGGGTTCTGCTATCTGCTGGGTCACTTTAGCTTGCCGAACCGACTTCTTCCTGCAGTCAGTAGGCTATAAGCCCACAATAAACGGGTTGCTTACCTAGGTATGCTTTTAAAAGAATTAAAAAATAAGGAACAGTGGTTGCATTCTTCCAATCCACAGACAAAATATCCTCAGGAGAAACGCACGAGCTGCGGTTGAGACAGCGGAGTCCGTTAGGTGCCAACCTCTTCACTTCTACTAGCATTAGTACCTGGTCTGTGTCAGCATGGAAAGCGCTGTTGGGACCAACGTGAAGCTGTGAAGCCAGTTGTAAATATAGATAGTTGTTCATCTCAGCAACGCTTCTGGTCTCCTAGCGTTGAATAATGCTCCATTTTTGGTATTATTTGCCAGTCCTAAACGCCTGGACATGTTTTTTTAATATGAATTGTAACAAAGTAATAATATTATTTATAATGATTATACTAATGATATTAACTATGAGAATGCTAATGTTAATTTCATTATTAATAACCTGGAACGCCTGGAAATTTACAGCATCGCCGGCAACATCCGCAATCTGATCGCGACGACCATGCCCAACTGGAAGACCCAGCTCACAAGCGCCAATAAACACCTCGGCGAGGTGAGCATCAAGCGGGGCATCTTCCAGGGGGACTCCCTATCTCCACTGCTATTTGTCCTGACCATGATCCCCCTCTCCGAGACACTGAACAAGGCCGACCAGGGCTACAACTACAGTCGTACCATGAAGCTCAACCACCTGCTCTACATGGACGACCTCAAGCTCTACGCTAAATCAAAGGACCAAGTAGAGCAACTCCTTAATATAGTCCTTCAGTACTCCTAAGACATCACGATGCAGTTCAGTGGTAGCAAATGAGGAGTCCTTAACATCGAAAGGGGAGAGGTTGCTGCGTCCGAGGGAATCATCATCGAAGAAGGTATCATCAAGGATATAGAGGAGACAGGTTACAAATACCTGGGTGTCATGGAATACAACACCATTCTCCACAGAACGATGAAAGATTCCATTCGGAAGGAGTACCTCACCCGACTCCGGCTCATCCTGAAATCACACCTCAATGGGGGCAACACCATCAAGGCTATCAACACCTGGGCCGTCCCCGTAGTCCGATATTTTGCTGGCATTATTAACTGGACCAAGAAGGACTGCACCGACATGGACATCAAAACCAGGAAGCTCATGACCATCTATCGAGCACTGCACCCAAGATCGTGCGTAGACAGAATTGACATTAACAGAAGAGAGGCTGGCCGTGGCCTCATCAGCGTCAATCGAGGACTGCGTCGAAGCGGAAAAACGCTCACTCTCCCAACACTTCACGGAGAGCGACGACCCGTGGGCACGCTACTTAGTCGAGGCGAAGTTGCTGAAAGAGACCGAAACGGCTGACCAATTCAAACGGCGATGACGCCTCAATCTAACTAACAAGTGGAAGAGCATGAAGATATCCGGCCAGTACCTCGAAGCTGTTCAGGACAAAATCGTATCAGACTCTTGGAACTGGCTTCTGAGGGGTGAGCTAAAACAGGAAACAGAAGGCACCATCCTGGCAGCTCAAGAGCAAGCCCTCAGAATCAGGTATATCCAAAACAAGATCGACAAGAGAAACGTCCCTAGTACCTGTAAAATTTGCAGGAGCTCGGACGAAACTATCAACCACGTGATTAGCGAATGCGGAGTGCTGGCGCAAAAGGAGTGCAAGCGCAGGCACGATGAAGTTGACCGACACCTTCACTGGACCCTCCTGCGGATCCATAACATCCCAGTCAGTGAGAGGTGGTACGAGCACTAACCCGCGCCCTTGGTTGAAAACGTAGCCGTGTAGATCTACTGGGACAATAGGATGGAAACCGACAGAGTACTTCACGCCAACCGACCAGACATCGTCGTAAAAGACAAACAGGAGAAGTCGGCCACACTGATCGACATTTCAATCCCCTTCTACTCCAAAATCGTGGACAAGGAAGCGGAAAGGAAAAGTACCGTGACCTTGCCATCGAACTCCAGAGACTGTGGCAAATGAAGGTGGACGTCGTTCCAGTGGTCATAGGAGCTTTGGGGGCAGTTTCTAAGAATCTCAAGACTACCCTGCGAGAGCTGAAGTGCAGCCATCTCCATCCAGGAATCCTCCAGAAGAGCACTGTGCTTGGAACAGCTCACATCATTCGCAAAGTGCTCTGAGCCTTAGGTCACGGGATGTGACCCGGCGACAGAGTATAGAGCTGAACATCACTCAACCGATCCAATTTGGTTTGTGGAATCCCCTCGATAATAATGATAATAATATTACTGACGTGACTGAAAATACTATAACACTAGTAATGACTTTAACAACAGTCAATAAATTAAAAAAATCGGTCAGTGCCTTCAGTAATAGTATTGCCCGTAAATTCCGCAGTGTTACCTTGCATAAATTAGCAATACTACTCATAATTTATTACCTCCGCCAAGGAGGTTGTTTTCGTCGGGTTTGTCTGTCTGTCACCAAGATAACTCAAAAAGGTATGAACAGATTTTGATAAAATTTACAGGGATTGTTATGTATGTTAGGAGGGACAGATGATTAACTTTTGGTGAAGATCCGTCCTTCCGTTTATTTGTTTGTCTTTCTCTTTTTTCTTAATGCGATAACTCAAGAAGTTATTGACGGATTTTTATGAAATTCACACAAGTTTTTAGATATAATACGAAGAGTAAATGACCAAATTTTTGTGATGATCTGTTCGTTCGTGCGTTAGTCACCGTTTCTAATTCTGTGCTTGTCAGCACAATTACTCAAAAAATAGTGAATGGATTTTTATGAAATTTATAGGAGTTGTTAATAGTTTTAAAAGGCATGAATGATTAAATTTTGGTGCAGATCGGTTTGTTCGTTTGTATCTTTGGCCCAAGTTTGTCATAATGTTTGTTAGTAGCATAACTCAAAATGTTATGAACGGATCTTCACGAAAATTGCATAAACTGTTAATACTGTCAGAAGGCACATATGATTAGATTTTGAGTTGATACAAAAAAACTATGGTTTTAAAGCCAAATTGTATTTTTCGTTACCGTTGCCTCGCTTGGCAGAGGTATGCGCTCTCAGAGGGCTCTAGTTCAACTATGCAATTATACATAAATTTTATAAGTATTACTCGTGACAGATTTAACCCTTTGCCTCCTGACGGCATCATCAGATGCCAGTCTCTATTTTTCCCTATACAAAAGTTATGCATCATGTAAATTACCCAAGACACTGACGGGATCTGTAGTAGCCGATGCCCAAAAATACTGTTTTTTGCAAGTAAAACTAAATTTTTTCTCTAATATATGTTTAAACAACCAATTTTTCATAGATTTAACAAAAAAGTGAAAAAATCGTTATCTGATTTTCAGGAGGCAAAGGGTTAATATTATCGCTGCCCTGACGTCTATCATTTTTCTAATAACGATGCCATAACCGTCAATAAATTCAAGGCTATCATTGCCAATAAATTTAATATAAAAACGCCGATAAATTCAATATCGCAACAGTCAATATATCCAAGAGTGGACTGCGCAGCGGCCACTGGCCACTCACCATTGGCCACCGCTAATTACATTTGCTAAGTGCAATTACAGTTCAAGATTGGCAGACCGCCATGGCCTGTAGGTCGTGAAATGGATTCCTATTGTTACCTGGAATATTCCAATAGCGATCTTTTGTCCACACGAAATTCACCGAAATAGTTCATGAAAACATTCATTTTGTAAAAGCTTGGGCAATTCTGCCGACTACGAAAATAAAGTGGGGTAATATGGCTCTCAGTTCATACAATTTCTGCATAATAATTGGAACTTGAATTAACCCTCAACCAATGTATGAATGAATACATCCACTCCCATTAGTACATAAATCTGTTAATTTATTTTGCTACTAAGTTTAAAAATACCCGTTTTAATATAATAACAAACACACGATCGTAGCAATGAAGGTCGTCTGTTTTAATTATTCAAAATATTGTTACAGTAGTATTAACTGCCATGTCACTAACAGGAAACAAATCAGTAAGACTTAGCAAAGGAATTTCAGCAAGTCTTGAAGATGGATTCATTACTAAGACTTATAATTTGTTCAAAACTCGCTACTCTCGTGTTGCTTTGTTTTCCCAATGATAAGACTGCTACTCTCGTGTTGCTTTGTTTTCCCAATGATAAGGCTGCTACTCTCGTGTTGCTTTGTTTTCCAAATGATAAGGTTGCTAGAAAAATATGCACATCCGATCTTTGAAGCGATCTAAAGTTATTTTAAAGCACATAATCGACTTCCACCAATGCTTGCCTCCCTCTATAAGCTTAGTCTACGTTTTTCACATTAGAAGTAACTATAATTAAATCAATAAAAAACTCCAATACTTCACCTCTTCTATGAAGTTTAACTAAGTTTCATTAAAAAAGAACATAAGTTCACTTCCACCTGCATTTCAGCCTATCTGTACACTTCAGTACTCAAGTACCATTTGGCATTAACTTGATCTTAACGCATACAAACGCGGCTACTCTTATATAATCGTAAATTTAAAACCTAGGATTCAAAATAGAAAGGAGAAATAGATACAGATGTGTCGGTCCAACTAATTACGATAATTACCAGCTCTTACAAAAATTAACATCGTTTTAAATAACGTAGAGTAAATTAATTCAGACACGTCAACTTAATCAATTGATACAATTACGTATAGCAGCAGCATGCTAGATTGGGCTGATAGTGATGCTGAAGGTCGCTGGCTCGCGGCTGCCAGCCAGGCTTGCGGCAAGCGAGCTCTTGTTACCTCCGCCAAGGAGGTTATGTTTTCGTCGTGTTTGGTTGTTTGTCTGTCACCAAGATAACTCAAAAAGTTATGAACCGATTTCGATGAAATTTACAGGGATTGTTAGGTATGTTAGGAGGAACAGATAATTAACTTGTGGTAAAGATATGTCCATCCGTTTGTTTGTTTGTCTCTCTCATTTTTCTCGATGCCCTAACTCAAAAAGTTGTGGATGGATTTTGATGAAATTAATATGAGTTCTTAGGTATATAACAAAGAGTATATGACCAAATTTTGGTAATGATCCGTTAGTTCGTTCGTTCGTTTGTCACTGTTTTTAATATTATGCTTGTTAGCACAATAACTCCAAAAATAATGAATGGAACTTTATGAAATTTATAAGGATTGTTAGTAATGTTAAAAGACATAAATGATCAAATTCTGGTGCAGATCGGTTGGTTCGATTGTATGTTTGACTTATGTTTGCCACAACGTTTGTTAACACTATAACTCAAAAAATCATGAACGGATCTTCAAGAAAATTGAACAAGCTGTTATTAATATAAAAAGGCACAAATGATTAGATTTTGGAGTTAATACAATGAAAAGTATGGTTTCAGAACCAATTTGAATTTTTTGCTACCGTTGCCTCACTTGGCGGAGGTATGCGTTCTCAGTGTGCTCTAGTTGCACATGTTATGCCTTGGCAGTATTTGATGTCCGCATGCGGGGGCACTGACCCTTGCCAGAATGGAAAGGTCAGAAGGCACAGGTCATTGCAGAGCCTTAGAGGCTCCCGTCGAGGACCTCATAGCTTTGGGCGATCAGTGGTCGACTGCAGTCGTACACTTGTCTGGAGCAAGCTGGACTATATCTGTAGCACGAATCAGTGCGTATGGGTTTCCCAGCAGGGGTGTCGGGTCAAGCAAGCTTGATCTTTAGGTCATTCACTCCGCCTACAATGTTTCTCCAGCTACTTGCCAAGCGAGTTCTCAGTTATTTAAATTACATCTTAAAAAGAGGAATGAGAATCTGTTGAGGGCGCGCTCTGCTCCTAGTTCTTGCCCATGCGGATTCTGAACGTCTTAACGACCTGTTCCAAATGTTTGCCATGAATAACGAGAAAACCTTGATGAGTTAGTCGATGCTGGTATTTGAGCCTTTGCTCTATTTTGGAGCTAGTACCAGCGTCTTCGGAGCATGACACCTTCGGAACATCGACGCAGCCCTGCAGGCACTTGAATGTTTCAGCAAGCTGTCCTCTGAGCTGCCTTGGTTGGAGCTCGATAAGTCCATGCTTCTGAATGCGGCCTTTGTGTGACAGTGTTGCATTGCTAACTTGTAAATATTGTTTATTTTCATGGAACCCTTTCCATTTTATCATGATCTCTACAAAAATTTGGTTACTAAGGGCACGTTCGAGTGGGTCGTCAGTCTGTTTGAGCTAAGTTCACTTGACTTTGACTTGTCCGGAATTGCTCCTGGCAGCTTTAGCTTTGTCGATTTGAATAATATGGAAAGTGTTCAGGAGTGCGCAGACGAACAACAGCTTCGCTGATTTCGACGAGATAAAATTGTCGGATCATCAAGCTTGGCAAGACGTTTCGATGCACACGAAGCGGGGGAAATGTTCTTGCAAAGGCAATGTCTAATGCTAAAATTATTACGAGTTACAGGACATAGAGAGGGAAAACATTGACGTATTGACGTCATAAGAGTAAATTCAACTCTGACCGCACCCTCCACTGGAATATCCACTTGCACTGGTTCGTGTGACAGACATACACCAACTGGCCCCAGAGGAGTAAGTGCAGCTGCAGCCAACGACTGGTCGCTAAGAACTATGGCGCCGAAACAGAAGGTTCAACGACCAGCCACCCCTCCCCCTATGCGCACAAGCAAATGCGCTGATTCAGCTTCCGAGTGCCCTGAGAAAGACTGCGCCTGGTGTAGGGATCGATCCCGGGTACCTCGACACAAGTGTGCAGACGCGCAATGTCTACAGCTACCGTGGGTATATGTATTATGTTTTGTTTATCCGTCGGTTTTTATTCCCTATACATATATAGTACTCCGAGACAGTATTGTGTACGATCAAGAAGCCTATGGACGAAACTTTGACATGTACGCTTCTGTAGGCTATCATCGTTGTATCCCAGATTAATTTATCTTTTATGCCATTGTCATTGCAGATGGCATCACAACCATTTACAGTTTAAAGCAAAACCCAGGCTTTACGCAACGTAGTCGTGAATGGATACCAAGGAAAACTGGACTGCAATTTGCTCTGAATTACTCGTACGCGACCAAAAAGACTGGCGTAGTCCAAGGCCACCTAAAGTACAGGCCTGCGTCTCTACGTCACGACGTTGGTCCGATCGGTACAGTCTCGCAAGAAACTGATAAACGCAGCCTGATATTTTTGGTACATGCGTTACATATTTTGGGCTTATCTGGATAGAAAATTCAACTTATCGTTATTTTGTAACTTGTAAGTATTTTAAAATCAAAGTTTTATCCAGATATGACCAAAATATCCAGAGCAGGTACCAATAATATCAGGCTGAGTTTAATGATTTCTCCAGTGACTGTACGCAATCGGACCATTTTCGAGGCCCAGACCCAGGCCTGTACTTTAGGAGGCCTTGCCTAGACCCTTCTGTATATTCGCACTTCGGGCAACTTTTTCGCCGAGTCTGGTAGAGCATTTCTTGTCGAAATGCCACTCCTGGTAACTTTTGCTTCTCGTCTGCATTGGGCTTTAGAAGCAACGCGATTAGGTTGAACAGGCTAAAAACTCCATTTGACGGAGCAAGATTAAACTCCTGGAAGTCTCCAAGGCAGCCTGATGAGGGTCAATGCCTGACACTCAGTTCAGTAGGTTGAAGCCAGGGCACTAGGGTTTGCATCCCAGGATCTTTGATGATTTGGGGCGGAAATTTCCCTGTCCGGGAATTTTATTTTCGAGAATTTCTTGGATTCTAAAAAGTATGTATATGTTTCAAGATATGAATGAGAAAATGAGCTAAAATCATGTTGTTAATATGATTAATCATTAGAGAGCTCAAGATAGGACTTTAGTGTTTTATATTACTGCAACTTTCGTCACTACATAGAGTAGTCTTCATTATCTCATAATATAGTTCAACTATTGCATCAAAATATGAATTTCTACATAGCATCACTCAATAACTCAGCCTGTTAAGAACATAAAGAACAATCTGAGCGATCGCAGTATGATTGCTGTATTCTGAGATCATACTGCATGTCGACTAGTTAAGTAAGTTGAGTTTTACAATAATTATGGCCGGGCAGTGAAGCT
This sequence comes from Parhyale hawaiensis, assembly GCA_001587735.2. NCBI lineage: Eukaryota > Metazoa > Arthropoda > Malacostraca > Amphipoda > Hyalidae > Parhyale > Parhyale hawaiensis. Next base: position 10,626,372 of record LQNS02276930.1, on the reverse strand, counting down.
GCAGGACATTGTTTTTGTCAATGAAGGTAGATCTGTAATGGGTTTGTTTTTGTAAGCTATTTTTTCTTAGACGTAACGCGATAACTCAAGAAAATCTTGCATCGATTCTATTCAAACTTGCAAGGGAGGTAGAACACCTACCTGGAAAGAACCAAATATATAGTTTTTCGTGAATCTAGGACAATGGGTTTGGCCGGAGGGGAAGGGAGAGATGTCAGGTTATCCAGTTCATGTTGCCTATTATCTTCAATTTTCTATTTGTTAGCTTAATTTTCTCCATAGGGAAATATATGATTTTTGCTTTGCAATTTTTTTATGATTTTGGGTGTATCTAGAACACAGGGTTTAGCCGTTGGAGGGGGCTGCCCAGTTATTCACTTGCGGGCAACTACTAGCTTTTTCTAATTTGGAAAGGGTCGAATTTTATTGCGAAGTTTGTTTTATATTTATCATCATTTGATAGGATTATATACGATCAACATCTCAAGTTTTTTCTTAACCTGTTAGAATAGAATCGATGGCTGGCAGTAGACGGACCAACAGGTCCATTCCCAGAGAGCCGTCGGGATTTACGCCCGGCCTTCTGTGAGCTATCGCCATTAGTGCAGAAACATGGGGAATTCTGGGGGAGAAAAGACGGAGAAGAAACCATAACAGGGTCAGGCAAGGAGAAGCTTGCGCAATCACAATTAAGTGCTGCAGATCCGGGGAGCTTAGAGACGTTAAGTAAGTCGGGACATGAACTATGCATTGCTGTGTCTTAGAAGCTTTGGAAGTTAGGAGTTTGTCACTCCTGAAGGAGGAATCCCTAACTGTGGAGGATGTTGCTCCCAGTATTTGTCACGACTATTTTTAAATGCATTGACTCTGCGTCAACAACTTCGGAGGGGAGTCTATTCCACTATTCACTATTAAGTACGGGAAAAACTGCTGATTGAGAGTAGTTCATCGATCTTTGTGCTTGAGTTTCTGGCCGTTGTTTCATGAACGACCGTTTTCGTCTCTTGAAGCCATTCAAATACTTGAATGTTTCTATTAGTTGGATCCTCAATTACCTTTGTTATGTATTGAACGTTGTTAATTTTTCGTATAATTTAAAACGTGATTATTCACTACACAACGTAAATTGAAAATAAAATACAATAGCATAATGTAAAAATAGAAAGAAATCCCGATATTCCGGGAATTCTCGAGATTGCCTTCCTGAAATCCCGGGAATCCGGAATTGTCATTTTGTCCCGGGATTGCAAACCCTACAGGACATCTGCATAAAATTTCGAGCAAGTCAAGTCTCGAATGCCTAATTTTTGCACCCAATCGAACATACCCTAAAAATAGAAAGCATATTCCAAGCTGTGATGAACTAGTCCTTTGTATTTGGTAAAGAGTAATAAATCAATTCCTGGCAGTGAATCCCAGTTCATAGCTTTCCGTTTTTAACGTGTTTAACAACCCTCATAAAATTACTTAATAACTTATGTATACAGACCTGAGAGACCCTGTGGACGGGGAAGGTCGAGAGCACGAGCAGAGGTCGACAAGGATGACGAGATTCTGTCCCTCTGGTGGCGGCCACGCCAGCCATTGGAGAGGCCATCTTTGTTAATTGTTCAATAGACGCGAGTGCTGGCCAAATATTCTGGTCTGAGCCCTCCACTTCCCGTCGCTATTGTTGGCTCAATATTGGACCAATGTTAGGGGAAATGCAATATTTGCGTTACGTGATTGGCCAAGCGTCTAGGTATTGTTCTCTGCCACGTCTAGTTCTCATTGGGGATTATGATGTGCAACATTTTAATTGTATTGTTTTCTTGGCTGATGAAGCTATCAATGTCAGTCTGCTTAACGCAGGTTATTACATACTGTACACTCTAACTTCATGTTTTGTACTGA
>LQNS02276930.1:10608337-10624379 GCA_001587735.2 Parhyale hawaiensis | reverse complement strand
AGGTATAACAGCTATCAAAGTTGAATCGTCGGCATAGTTGATCATCGTGTTTTCAAGCGAAGAAAACATGTCACTAGTATAGAGAACGAACAACAGCGGGCCAAGCACACTGTCCTGAGGAACACCAGACACCACTGCAACTGAGGCACTCTAGGCGAGCTTGGAGATTAACTTCCGTTAGGTCACTTTAGAGGTTAGGCAAAGCTAGGTTAGGTTAGGTAAGATACGGTGAGGTTAAGTTAATCCTGGTAAGGCTAGGTTTGGTTATATTAGGATAGACTAGGTTAGGTTCCGGTACATTCAGGTGTTGTGTTGCTTATTGCAGTCGCACTCGTCCTTGCCGCTCTCGTTCAGTTACGTGTGCGTTCAGCTTGTCCTTGCATTTACCATTAGCTTTAATTACCTTTCGATGAATTTATTATTTGATAAATTTTTCGTTCGATGAATTTATCATTCCATGAATTTACCATACGATTAATTTACGGTTCAATGATTTTACCATTCGATGAATCTTCGGTTCAATGAAAGTTCGGTGAATCTGCCTTTCGATGTATTTACCAGTCGATGCATTTACCGCAATGAGTTTACCATTCGATGAATTCACGGTTGAATAAATTTACCATTTGATGAATATGCAAATGGACGAATTTTCCGTTCATTGTATTTGCCATTCGATGCATTTACAGTCGATGAATTTATCCGCGATGAATTTACAGTGAACAATGAGAATCGGGCCGGGCAGAGACCTCGGTCTGATTAGCCCGGCGGTGTTGCCATACGGAAGAAGCGAGACATTCCAGTTAGCAAAGTGCAGCAATCAGAGTCGGTGATGGAATGAAGCTTCGTACTGATTGGGAGAATTAATTGAGGCAAACGGGCTGAAACGGTGTGATACAGCCCGTTCTGACCGTGCTGACCAGCGAGCACTGTCAATGTAGACCTTGCTAACGAGAAAAGCTATGAAAGGTACAGGCAGACCAATGTTATTAGTTCAGTGATCCTAAAGCTCTGTGTAGTCGGTGCAACTTTTTCAACTTTTTCTCTATTTCGAGTCCAAAGTCAGGCCTTTGGACGACCGCCGATTCCAAGGCACTTACAAATCTCAAACGTTTAGAAGAAAAAGTGGATGGTGTCTTTCAATAGTTAATGCGCACTACGAAAATTAAAATAGAAAACTAAACTTCGAAAGTGTAGAGTTGGGAGCGAATTTCCATCAACGTGGGGAAAGTCCCAAGGAGTACAGTCGTATCGTACGAAGACACTGCGTGGTGTAAATGGAGCTGTCAGTGACGTCACTAGCAATGACGTGAGAATAAATCACTATAATCAAACCAGCGTAAGCAGTCCTTTAGGGGCGGGGCTGAATTGAACGCAGCAGTGCCAAACCTAATCTATTGACTAATGCACTTTGAGTATTCGAATATTAATATAATTTTATCGATTGAGACAAGTTATACCACGCGCTTAAGTGAGATTTGGCACCGTTGCTTGGCGTTCTTAGCCACGTCCATCGGACTCCATACGTTGGTTTGACTAATAGCAGCGTTTAGATTGATCATGTGATCGCTTAGCAGCGAGTATTCTGCCAACTGAAGCCGAGACTAGTTACGTACTAAAGTAACGTTATGAGGGTAGTAAAAATGGCCTTTCCAAATCCTGGGCTTTAAAAACAAAACCATCTGGCCTTAGCTCTACCACGAGCGACTGCAAACTCATTTGTACCTTCATGCACAGCATACACGCAGTTATTCATCTGCCCAGTCGGGATGGATGAAGAGAAACAAGATGAAAGCGAAGCAAGCTTCAGTCAGAAATTAATATTCGCTCGGACAAAGGTATCTACCCATCTGTATCACAACGAGCATCACTTCCAGTGGTGGAGTAATTTTCTCTCTCCCAACAGCGGCGAGGTGCAGAGGTTTCCCGTGTGAGGGGCAGTCGAGAATTGAAAAGAACTCACTTCCGTGTTGCCTGTTTCAAGCGCAGTCTGCCTCGGCGAATTGGAAGGGAGGCTGTATTGAAAGCAGAATTAATCTCTACCGTCATTCTGTGTGTCCGCGCCGCATCTGCCTACCCATGCTCAGTGCGCCTCCGATGGTTGTGATGGGAAGTTGTTTTTCACTGCCGCAAGTACGGCTTGTCTATAGGTACGAGACCTAGTAGTATGCTGTAAGTGTAAGGATGGCCTCAACTTCTTAGTTCATATAATTGCAACTGGTGTATCTAATGACCGAAAATAACACCAGGAAATCCGTTTTTCGAATTAACTTATTATTTTCATTTAAAAAAATGGAGCAAAAAAATTATGTGGGAAAGCAGGCAGAAGCCCAAAGGACGCAGTATCCTTTCACCACTTAATACCCAGAAATTCTACAAATTAGCCTACTTCTTGAAATGGCATAAATATCTTGTAAAAATCGACGAGAAGCAATTTTGTTCCCCACGACGCTCGTTTCTCCATTTATCAGCTCCTCATTAGTTGGGATTCTCAAAGTTAGTAAATTTGGTCCCTGAAATTTCGCAAAATTTAAAGAGGAAATCACAGGGAGATGTAACTACATGTATGACGCCGGATTATCAAAAGCATAAATGACATCTTAAGTCAAGCATATTGATTTAATATCATCAATACCTTTGATAATCCGGAATCATAGTTACATCTCCCTGTCATATCCTCTAAAGAGTTTGTAAAATTTCTAGGACCAAATTTACAAACTTCGAGAATCCCAACTGATGAGCTGATATACAGCGAAACGCGCGTCGTGGGTAACAAAATTTCAACTGCTTCTCGTCGATTTTTACAAAATTACACAAAGCAAGTGAATGGTTTACAGAGAATCTTATATGAAACGCCAAAGTGCTAACGGTCATGCAGTAATGCCTGCCCATGGGAAGGATGAGGTTCCGATGAAGGCTATTAGGCGGCTCGATTAGTATATTGTTCATCTCTAGGTGTCTCTGCCATGGCTTAGCTAAGACAGAGCAAAGCAAAAGGAAGGGACATGTAGGAACTCAAGCAGAGAGAAAAACCGCGCAATCGAACATCAAAGAGGAAAGGCTAACTAAAGCGCTCTGAGAGCGCATACCTCCGACAAGTAAGACAAATTAACAACAAATTTGCATCGGTTCAGAAACTAGATTTCCTTTTCCATCAGCACCAAAATGTGATCATTTGTGCCATTTGAGAGTACTAATAACAGCTTCTATAATTTTCTTGAAGATCCGTTCATAAGTTTTTCAGTAACGTTGCTGAAAAACTTTCAGGCAAACATTAGTCAAACATACAAATAGACCAACATATTACTGTCAAAATTTAATTATTTATGTCGTTTAAGATTTCTAACAATTCTTACAAAAATTTATGAAGATCCGTTCTCAACTTTCTGAGTTATTTTACTTACAACTATAAAATTAAACACGGACACAAACAAACAGATCGTGAAAAAACTTGGTCATTTACTCTTCGTGATATATCTAACAACTCATGTAAATTTTCTAAATATCCGTCCATAACTTTTTAGAGTCATATTACTGAGAAAAAAGCTGCAGACAAACAACTAACATTCGGTTGAATGGATCTTCACCTAATGTAAATCATCAATTATTCTTAACATGCCTAACCATCCTTGTGAATTTCGTAAAGATCCGCCCATAACTGTTTGAGTTATCTTGGTGACAGACAAAGAGGCAGACAAACTCGATAAAAACATAACCTCCTTGGCGTAGGTAATAAAGAAGTGAAGGTTCATATATCTCACTGATGCTAAAGTATCCTCAGAGGTGCGGAGGTGCGGCTCCCTATAACATATATTGTGTAGGCTCCTAATTAAGTAATTGGCTGCTCTGGTAGCTGATGACACTGTTTGCGCCAGGCAAAAAAGCAACTCCAAAACGCCCAAAGCGCTGCAAGAATATTTTCTCAGCCGAATTGAATGCTTGCTGATCGACACGACTGAGCACGGATCCCGGCAACGAATTCATACCAGTACCGTTCCGGGTATGCAACACCGACCGAACTGACGAGTTCGGCACTTCTGTCCCTAAAGTAAGAGGATGGGCGGCGGACGCTGCCGCGTGTTTCATCCAAAGATCCCAGGATCAGGAACAGAGGAATGTCGCCAGTGGCCTCTTTATTGAATACCTTACAGGACAGAGGCAAGCAACTCTCCGTCTATGGGATAAGTCTACCAAATTATCATGGGGGAATAAGTGTTCGTACACCGAAAGATTGCGTGTTCATCACATTTGTAGCATTTAAAAAATGAAAATAACAATGTTGTACCTTTAACTTGGGGCGTAGACTCAGAATTTGCAAATGAAAACAAGAAATTCATTGGTTTAACCACCAGGTATGCATTTTCACGTTTTGGGAGTGAAAAAATGTTTGTGCAGTATGAATTTTATGTAAAGAAGCTATAGGTTTTGGCTAAGCCTTATAGAATAATCTTCAAAATTGCTCAAGACTGTTCTCAGTAACTCTACTGAAGACAACCTTCAGATAAAACTGGGACATCCTGTATTACTACTCCCGGGGAGCGGTTCAAAGTATGGTTGAAAGTAGGAATTGACTATAGCGCAAAAAAAAAAGAAACTAGTTGTTAAGCTCTGGAAAATGTTACAGAAAGATCTCAAGCAGCTTGGGAACCGATGCAGTCCAGGGGCTTCTAAGATCTCTCCAAAATTTGGGAGCAAGCTGGGACGAGAGATAAAAAAAATCCAATGGCCCACCAGGAAGATCTTAAGAATGAATTGCGTTTATCAGGAGTTCATGTAACTAAGCAAAAGTAAGTAATGAACGACACAAAGATAGTCGAAAGTCTCACAGATCAAGGAAAACATTACTCATATTGAAACGGCACAGATATGCAACGTTAATATTCGTAAAAGAGCATGACGATAAGCAAAATTCTTATTGGGAAATAGTATCATGGACAGATGGATGAAGCTAAGATTGAGTCTTTGGTCATAACTCTCGGAATCTTACGTAAAGGAAAGACGGCAGAGTGTGCATACCAAAGAATGCCATGTAACTGCCTAATTTGGTCGAGGTATTATCATGGTTTGGAGCTGCGTTTTTGCGACAGATTTTGTTAAACTGCCTACTAAAGGCGGTAAAATGGATGCAGAAATATATCAATAAATCCTAGTGGAAACTTTAGTGCTTTCTGATGAGAGCTGGCTTCCTCCTGACTGGATTTTCCATCAAAACAATGACGCCAAGATTACTGCTAGGTCCACCGAGAAGTGGCTTGCTGAAATAAACTTTCACATCTTACAATGGCCAAGCCCGTCCTCGGTTTGAATCCAATTGAGAAGTTTTGGAGACATTTAGAATTTAAAATCTGGGCAAGTAGTCCAACAAACATCGCAAATCTGAAGACAATATAGGACGAATAATAGAGCAAAATACTGCTAAAGTATGCGAATAATTAAAGACTGTAGGAAGAGATTGTTTGCTGTTGAAGTTAATAAAGGCTTCACTACGAAGCATTAAATGGGTATAATGTATTTGTTTTCGGGCTGTACGATTATTTTTCACCCTTGAAAATTAAGATAATGCAATAGTTTCTTAAACACTGAATATCATTTAGTTTCATATGCATGTTTCGGCAGTACGTACTTTTATGCAGTAAATTTGTTTCATTTTGTTCATGTAATACATGCACTATGAGTAAAGATGTTAAATATTTTGATGTGATAGCCCCTACTGTATTCTGGGCACATAACCGACTGGCAGAGCTAACAAGTCGCTCAAACAGACGAAGATGACTAGCTTCGCATCAAAAAGGACACCTAGGATCTCAAGAGAGCTAAGCTCTGCAAAATATTGACACCTATCTTCAGTGGAGGATGCGGAAGTGACAGAGTACAACACCTACTGACAATCATAGACTTAGTTTTATCTGCGTTCAATTTCATACTCCCTGAGGAGCACCACGCGTCAATCCGCAGCACGTCAGGGCAACTTCCGCACGCAAGTCAGTGGCCGGAATCACCCCTACAAAGGTGGAATTGTGGGCATAATTAACCGTAGCGTTCTCCAAGGAGGAAAACGCGTCGCACTTGTTATGTTATAGTCAGAACGTTGAAGCCTCCGTTTCCGAGCAGAACGTTATCACAGAGGAAAGAGCAAGGGACGTATAGTATGCCAATAGAAACGGGAAACCCTTGGACAAAGGTGATCTCACAGTCTCACAGAAGATCAACGCGTATGGAAACAGCAAGTCGGGGAAGAGGAGGAAGAACCGAATAAAGCATGAGCAAATAGGAGTATAAAATCGGGAAGGAAGCAAAGTATAGGCACGAAAGACAGACGTCCCTTAGACCTAGCTAATGGCTGAAGTAAGCTACACGGACCCCCTGGGGTTATCAGGCCTCATAACATATGATGGGCGAACCTAAACTCATCTAACCCTATGGGCTATGACCCATCCTATACCCCCTGAGGGGGCGTCACTAGTGTACAAACAACAAAGGACCCAAAACGCTACCCCCGAAACCACCTTGACCGATGTACTCACGCAACCATTGACAGGCACGTGCGGAGTGCGCTCAGAAATAGACTCCCGAATGATTGACCACTGTCGCCCATTCTCGTCAAACGATTCCAAATCATACAATAGGCCTCTATGGTTGACTCTATCAAGCACCTCACTGAATTTCAATTGAACAAGGCGCGCTTCAAAAAGGGGGATCCAACGCTGAATGGACGAGTTGTGATAGGGGCAATAGAGCGTTATAGCAACCCAAGTTCTTTCCGTGCACACTTTGACCCGGTGCTAGCAGCCCAGTCGTTTCAGCAAAACGACTTGATTTGCATGCCCCCAGTTTCTTAAATTACTTTAACAAAATCAGTGTACGAGATTCCCTACAGTTGGGGAGGCAAGAACATTAGGATTGGGTGTAATATTCCTAGTACTCTAAAAATTACACGGAGCTTAGGAGCCAGAATGCCAGCAAGTATTCTATAAATCAAAAGGCAAATGCCGACAGACTCCAATCCACCATATGGATCAAGGCCCATCAAAAGTGCTCACACAGGGCTAAATCTAAACGCCAACGTTGTCAAGTGAGGCCAGGAGGACATCCCAGCGGTAACTACGGTTCTCTGCCTTGCTTTCTATCGAAGTGAGCCGAAAGAAGCTCCACTTCAGAATGGGAATCTACAACCATAGCGCCACCGGAGGTCTCGAGGGACCGGCATAGGAAGATCAGCACCGAAGAATGAACTTTACATTTCGTTCCAATGTGGATTATTAATCATCGACAGACTGCCTGGAGCTTTGCTTCTGGCGATACTGAACTGTCTCGAACACGTGCTTGACCTAAGCTCTAAGCAAAGCGTATGTCTGCCACAGCGTACAGTGAGGTGGAAGCCGCCATGCCCAAATAGGTGCTTGCTTAGCCTCGGAAGCCAACCGGCACTTGTCATCAATCCATGTTTGTCCTATGATAGTACAATAATGGTGTACTTTGGGAAAATATCTTTCCAAAACTAATACAGTCGAATCATTGAGTTCGAATCTCCATTACGGCCGTAGCAATAGCATTTCAATTAGCTCCACTCTTGATATACACTTCCATCCTGATCTCTGCCAGAGCTACAACATGGTTCAACTCTAACGGCAAAAGAAAGTTGGAGTAGTACGAGGTATCGACAGGTGAGCCCAATGAAATGATGACTAAATCAGGAACATCAGTCAAGTACCCGCATGGCAGAGCCAAAGGAAATATTTTCGTTTCCGAGGAAAAAGTTACTCTCTAAGCCAACCTATTGGAGATCTTTATTTCCGCTTCGCTTAAGTCATTTCGGTGCATGACAAGCAGAGGCCTTGATTGGTGGGACACTCCATGCTACACGATCACGCGATCAAGGTAAGCGCTGCTAATGGCTCGCGATGACGTCATTGTTAGTGAGGTCACATTGACGTTAGGTTAAAAAAAAAACAATAGTAACAGGCCGCTGTAGTAAAGCGAAAGGAAGGATTTATTGGAGACAGTATCGCCAACTACCTATGAGGCAGCAGCCGGCGGGCAATGTCTGTTCGAGTTCAGAGCCTGCTCTACAATTGTTGCGTGAGTCAGTGCTGTGCTGCGGGCACTGTATTCCAGTAGGACAAGAGTTTGATAAAAATTCTTTTAGCGCTAAAATGGTACCGAGTTTTTTGAGATGGTTGAAATGAACTTGGTATTTTATATAAAATACAGAAAAATTTGAATACCTCCGATTCCATATGACAAACCGTCGATCACTATCCTCTTTCCAGCGCTGTCAAAAATTAAGGTAAAATTTCTTCGGACCTTCTACTCGTACAAGTTCTCAGTAGTGACTAAGGCAAACTCTGAGTCCCAGTTTATTTACAACAGATAGTTATGCCAAGCAGTAGAGCTTACCTGCAGCACCTGCAATTGCAGCAGAGTGGCGTCACACACAAATGTATCAACCAATAGTGTCACTCTTTTTGCAGCGGGGCATCCTGGGTAATGCCAAATCAGAGACATCTTGGGTAATTTCCAATATGGCGTCGTGTGTGCGAGAGGTTAAGTGTGTGTCGCGATTGTTTATTACATAAACGTTTTTAAAATTGTTCAGTTGCAGTTCATTGCGTTTTTCATATGTTTATGACATTATACTGCATAACTTGTTGTAATGCAAAGTTTTCTTGGTGAACGAAAATCGTTTAATTTTGTCTTTCTATACTCATGCGAATCATTCTTTTCCTCGCAAAGCATTCGCTTCAACTTTGGCAAACATATCCAGATGATTTTCTCAGTTGTTTTTATGGTGCTGAAAATCAAGATGCAATCAATACATCAAATCGATGGGCTATTATTTTCCTTTACTTATGTAATTAAGTGTATGGCCAGTATGGGTAGTTCCAATTGGAGTTAATAAATGATAAACAATTGGCGGTAAAATCTTTCTGGTATACTGCAGTACAAGGAGCCGCCGCTCGCGGCTTCATTTGTTTACACCAGCATAGTGATGTGGCAGTCACCCATTGGCTGAAACTGACGCCAGTCACAGCAGTCGCTGATTGGCTGAGATGGTATCACGGCGGTCGCTGATTATCTAAGATTGGGCGAGAGGGTGTTCCCTTAGAGCTGACATAACTATCTGTAGTAAATGAACTGTGCTGTGAATTCGCTTGGGAATTTTTAGCCAGTTTGCATCTCTCGCGTCGCACGGATACCGTGCATTGCTGATTCTGTTAAGTTTCCCGGATGTTAACCCTTTACCGGTTGCGACACCGGGCAGCTGAACAGCGCTTATGTAAGAATAGCATTTTAGCAGTAACCACATATGATCACTTGTACTGTAAAAGGTGAACTTAGGGATTGAATATTTGCCCAATTTTTAATCAAATTACTCAGTAACATATACGCATACAGGGTATCCGGCTCTTTTTGGAACAAACTTTAACACAAGGTTAGGACCTCTAAAATAAAAATTTTTTACTAAATAAAGATGTGGTCTAAAATGCTTCGTTAAAATGTTACAAGGACTTGAAATTTTTATCCATTCTTCTGAGTTTTACTAGACAGTAAAGACAAAGATGGGTTTGTTTAAATTCTTAAGCAGTTCAGCGCAAGCTTGAGCAGGATATGTTAAGAGCTTGGTGTACGAATCCCTGAGTCAGTCCGAAAAAAATCTCAATGTTAGAATAACTGAAGACCTGCAAAAATTAGTGAAACCCCTGGAGTAGTCGAACGCGTCCGGCGATCATTGCATCGGCGTTTGACCGCTTGCATCGAAGTAGATGGGCGCCATTTTGAGTATCTTTTGTAATTGATGACAACATGTTGGATGTTATCTAACCTAACGAGCGGTCAGTAGCGTGTCCCGGCGCTGCACGGGCTGCACAGAACTACTGTACAGGCCCGTCTCCATACGCTCCAGTACCGCCACGCAGCGGCGGCCGCCAGAACTACCATACAAACTTTGCTCGCCAAGTTACATTGGAAAACTTGAGAACTCCTACAAAGTTGCTCGCTTGCACTGCGCTCAAGTTCTTGCGATTGCGCACAACCTAAGTTTTATCGTCCACAAACTAACTTAAGGCGAGCGAAACAAGAAACATTTGTTGACCTCCTGCCTTGGGTACACCAAGCACGGAACGAAAGAAATATGAACCGTGTTGTTTAAATGCGTCCGAACAATTACAGTACCTCATTGTGTTTACAAATATAACGGGCATCCAAATTTGATGCTCGTCAAGTTTATAATAAACTCTTCTTCTAGCGAGTAAATAATTTCAGCAAAGAAAGAACTTGCAACAAGGCAGCGCAATGTATCACTGGAGAGTATTATCCCCAAACCAGCACGCCATCCCGTGCGCAAAGAGTAGTAAATGCAGGTGTCGTACTGTGCAATTACACTGAGGGAGGCGTTTTCTGCCAGTGCACGGGAAGGCGTGCTGGTTTTGAGACAACAATGTTCTCAGTGCTCTAATTCAGGCTCGTGCTTGGGCCATTACTGTAAAGTATATAGGTAGATACTTTTTCATTTAGGAAGGAAGGAGGCTAACTGTAGCTCTTGGATCACTTAGGGTAATTACTTGGAGGGAAGTAGGGAGCTAGTCATGAAGTCAGAACTCATTATATACACACATGTGTTCTTTGTTACAAATACATATATTCAGTATATTTCTGGCATTGCGTCCACCATCAATTAACTTATGCGAAACATCTTTGATCCACAGCTCAGGGTGTTAACGATAATACATACTCTAGAGTTGGCGCTATCTATGGCCACAACGAATGCAAGTTAAGGTAATCCCACACAGACTAGAGTGGTCAGGATTTATAGCCAAGCGCCTTGGTTTCACCCAATGGATAAAGCTTTACACTCACGGTAGCAGCAGACCTTGCGTGTAGCACAGTTGTGCTGAGGGTCCCAGGAACGATCCCCAGGCCAGGTGGGCGATCTTTGTCCTGGCGCTCGGCGCGCTGAATCAGTAAACTTGCTTGGTGTTGGGCTACTTACCTTCGGGTAGGTAGGAGGTTGCATGGGTCGTTTAACCTTCCGCTAAATGCGCCATAGTTGTTAGCGAACTGTTGTCGACTGCAGCTGTACTTACGTCTCTTGGTCCAGTTGACCTATATTTGCGGCACGAGACAGTGCGTGTGGGTTTCCCAGTGGAGTGTGCAGTCAAAGTTGACCTTACATTTTCCTTCAGGCGCTTACCCTAAACCGATCACCTTTGAAATTGCCCGTAATCTCAATCCCGCTCCGTTCAATTGAATTTCTAGCAGTCGGAGAGTACTTGGGTTTCTTCTAATATCTTTAACACGATCCAGAGTGGTGAAACCAAAGTTCCTCTCTGTAGTGCAGGCAAGTTAAGACTATTAGGTTTAGACAAATTCGTCCACGCCGAAAGCAACGTTCCTCTCTGAGGTAGCAATCAAGTTAAGTCTGTTTGGTTTAGATGAATTCGTCCACGTCGTGCCAATCGATTACATCCTATTTGTGTCGAACAATAAGTTAACTAAAAGTCAATAAACAAATAATAAAAAAATACATCATAATGTCTGAAAATCGGTACAGAGAAATTTATAATTACAAAGGATTTCATTTTGTCAATATTATCACTCATTTACTTGAAATAAGTAATCAGGGTATAAGAAAACCAATGTGTAAGCTTGACAATAATTTGCAATTTTTTAGGGGGGGGGGGGGGGGTGAGCCNGGGGGGGGGGGGGGGGGGGGTGAGCCGTCAGAGGTGGCAAGCGACTTAGCACCGCCCACGGCCTGATACTCTTCAAGCAAGCTGTTTCTCATATAATGCTATACATAAATGTTGTAACTAGTTTTATACCCGCTGCAATCATGCAAAGGTTCTTGATGTTGATGACGTACTCACGGAGCTAAAAGTAAAGTCAACTTGGCAGTATCCCCAACTGGGAAATCCACACGCACTGGTTTGTGCTGCAAATATAGTCCTACAGGCCGAAGAGGAGAATACGGCTGCAGTCGACCGAAGATCGTCTAGAGCTATGGCACTTGTGGCGGAAGGCTCCATGCGACAATCTGCGCCCACTGACCCTCTCTATTGCTGGCAAAGGTCAGTAAACCCACAGCAGTACATTGACCGGGTGCTGACTGATCACGCAAGCGCAGCGAAGAACTTGCCTTCTTTTCTTGCTGTATATCAAAGATATAAATGAATTATCTTCAGCACAGTGCATTTTATCTGCAGATGACACGGGTTTCCACGTTAATGATATTTGTTTATGGCAATTGGAGCAGCGTCTCAACATCTTAATAGCCGACCTTCTTAACTGGTTGCATTGGAATAGACTCACTCCCAATAGGGATAAGACTAGACTTATGCTTTTCACACCCCGTCCTCATTATATCCCGAATGAAATCGGTTTTGCTGGAAGTAAGTTAGAATAGGTTGTTTCTTTGACATATCTGGGAATTAAAATTGACCATATACTCAGTTACTCTAGCCACATTTCTGAGTTATGCAATGGAGTTTGTAAAGGTAAAGGAGCCATCTATGCTTACGTAAGTGTTCGGCACGATAGAACGTTATGCTTCTATACTATGCCTTAATGCATCCCTATTGAACAAAGGGCATTACACTGTGTTGAGGATCGTCAACTCACAGGTTAAGACCGCTTCATGTGGCAATCAATGATGTTTTATGGGTAATCCTTAATATTAAGCAGAGACATAATGGCTTACCTAGAATGTCTGTAAATTCCATGAGCAGAAAGCTAGGATTATTGAAACTAAAAGATATATATGGCTATATTTTAATGCAATTCCTACGTGATGCAATGTATTCGAACACAGAGCAATTTGAGAAATATTTTTAGAACCTTCTGCCAGCCCATAATTATGACACTAGGGAGCAAAAGCTTATATACAATACTCCAGACTAGAAGTGCACAGCGAACGATTTACAGTGTATCAATGTGTAAAATTAAATAACCGCTTACCGGAATAGCTCATTGAACCGATGACAGGCGAAACTTTCAAACGTAAATATAAACAACATGTATACTGTCAAACTATGAGCATCAGATGTAGCTGGTCACTAAAGCCTTACGTCGGTGTTTTGTAAAGAGTATTTCCTTGTATAAGGTTCAATGACTAGGTTCAAATTGAATATATTTTTACTGTTATGGCAAAAAAAAAAATCTTGCAATCTATTATGTAGTTCCTTGTACAGAACGAAGCTGGTCACGCTGGTTACTTCCGCCAAGGAGGTTACGTTTTCGTCGTGTTTGTCTCTCTGTCTGTCTGTCACCAAGATAACTCAAAAAGTTAGGAGCCGATTTGAACGAAATTTACAGGGATTGCTAGGTATGTTAGGAGGAGTAGAGGATCAAATTTTGGTGAAGATATGTCCATCCATTTGTTTGTCACTGTTTTTAATTTTATGATTGTTAGCACAATAACTTAAAAAATAACGAATGGATCTTTATGAAATTTATAGGGGTTGTTAGTAATGTTAAAAGACATAAATGCTTAAATTTTGGTGCAGATCGGTTAGTTCGTTTGTATGTTTTATTCATGTTTGTCTTAACGCTTGTTAGCAGTATAACTCAAAATTTATGACGTATCTTCAAGAAAATTGCACAAGCTGTTATTACTACCAAAAGGCACAACCTTGATTAGATTTTGGAGTTTAAACAAAGAAAATTATGGTTTCAGAGTCAATTTGAATTTTTTGCTACCGTTGCTCGCTTGGCGGCGGTATGCACTCTCAGAGTGCTCTTGTTCTAAGTAGATTTGACCAGCATCAAAAGACGGTTTGCATTTAATATAACAGTTCAGTATTATAGGCTTAACTTTTTAGATAACATTGATGTTTTGATTGTTTTATGGCATCATGTTACATTGTCAGTAAATTGATGTAGAATTATCTTGCAGAATAAGTGTGTGCACTTTGAGTTGGGTACGTTCTTGATTTTATTCTTGATTTGATGATTTTGTGTACAGTGTAACTTGAAAACAATAAAGTAAAAAAGCTGGCAGCAAGGTTTGAACCAGCGGCCTTGAGAGTCAATGTCAGATGCTTAAGTCTGCTGCTACTGCGAGTCTGCATAAGCTGGATGAGAAGTACTTAGAAGCACTGAAATATGTGCGAGTTGAATCACGAGCGATATCTTAGCTGATTTTGACGGAACAATATTGTGTGCAGATCCAGTTTGCCGCGACATGTTCATGCACACGCAGCAGCGAAAAGAGCTTGCAGTTACAATGTCCTAGGGTAAAATTATTACAAGTTGCATAAAAAATGGAAAATATTGACTGTATAAATTTTATTACTCGTTTATATATCCGGAAATTTTTATTCCTCGTGCATTCTACTAAGGGGCTAAGTGTTTTTTACGAGCTTGAAGCTTATCAAGGAAACTCCGAAAAGTACGTTTCTGTTGGCTACCATCGTTCTAATCTAGATACAGATTCCTTTTGTACTCTTCACTTTGCAGATGGAATCACAACCTTTAAAAGTAAAATATTGAGAAAAATACCAGCTCTACATGTCGTAGTTAGTGAATACACCACAGGAAAAACTGGTCTGGAAGTTGCTTTGAATTGTTTGAACTCGACGAAGAAGATTTGCCTAGAGCTCCGATAGTTTCCATAGGGGTGCATATGAACATACGGAGCCCATGTTGGTTCACGCACGGACCCCCTATTGGTGCATGATGTTTGAAGCTTCTGTGGCAATATTACATTGATTTTATCCTAGAGATGATAAAAATTACAGAACATTTTAAGGTTATAAGAGGAAAAATATAAGCTTAAATCTACAATATTATAGAGACCTATGTGTATTTATCTGTTTATATATTTATCTGTTTATTTATCCATTTTCTGTCACGCTTTAACAAAACAGATAGGCGGAAATTAGCTCAGGTTGGAGGCTCTGGTCGTCCTCTCAAGTTCCACTGAAAACTGATGGGTAAAAAATTGGCCAGCTCGAAGATGATGGCAAACATATATCTGAATGTAGTTCTTTCTTTGCTTTCGTTGAAGTCCAATCAATGCAGATACATTCAGCTAATATCTTACGTCGTGATTTGTACTCGCTTCTGAGGATTCATTCGTCCAAACTTGAACTGCTGGTGCTCTCACTGACTACATAATCAACGAAGCAAAAAGTAAGATATTCTTCAGCGACCAGCAGGCGGGTAAACACGACGAGGATTTCTTGGTGGCAAATAATTTTTTCCATTTAGGGTTTTCAGTATCTATTGAGAGCGATATAGACTACGGCCGAGAAAGCATTGCTTTACAAGGTGTTTAGTTCCGGCCTGCAAGTCTTTCGAACACAGAGTTTGATGCAATAGACAATGCTGTATAGTCACACAAGGTATGTATCTTTGATACGCTCTGAATCATGGAGGCAATTGCCTAAATTAAATTAACGCAACTGATATATATTTGTCTAATCAGGGACAGTTGAAATAGTTCAAAAAATGAGGATCTCGAGGGCTAAATCTGATTTGTACAAATATTATCTCCTCCATATATCGAATCTATGGCAAGGTATAGGGCGACCTTACGTAGGAATGGATTTCCTGCATTTTCGAAATTGCAGCACTTTAGATATCTAAAGTTTGCATTAGCACTCCCATGCATCTTGATTCGTAGTTTCTTCCCACTGATAATTTCGTTGCATTTGCAGCTATTCTTCCAATTTTGATGCAATTATCGACGAAACATCTTTCGATAACCAAAAACTATCGGACCAATACGACATACTATATAGGGTATCTATGATAACACGCTATACTGAATTGCACGAAGTTAGGCTCCCACATCCCCTCCTCAGGCACAGGGCAAGCAAAGGAAAAGTAAACTGCTCCGATCGTAAAAAAAAGTCTGAATTACATTATGGTGATGTTGCCACCAGTGGGCACATTGTATTACGCGAAAATAGTTTCAGTGCTGAAAAGTCAAGGGTGTTGCAATTGAGCTTAGGTTTATTTTTAGGGATTAGCAGTGCTTCATAGATTTGTATATGATCTCGATCTGCAACATGATATATTACATTAGTGTTAGGATACAGGTCGT
>LQNS02276930.1:10580930-10595476 GCA_001587735.2 Parhyale hawaiensis | reverse complement strand
AAATATGAGAATAAACTCAGCCAAGGAATTGATCTCGCAAGCATGATTAATTGCTGCAGATCCACGGAACTCGGTGAAGTTCATTTTGTTGAAGCATGAAAGAGTGCCGTTAAGGGTGGCTTCTGAAGTTTCGTCGTTAAGAGCATGTGACCTTTTGAGTAGGAGTTCGCAGCTGTGGAAGATATTGCTCCCAATGTTCATCAAGGTGATTTTCGACCGCGTTGATTGTCTTTGCAGCGACAATTTCGGAGGAGAGTCCATTCCAAATGTGTAAAATGAAGTAGTGGAAAAACTGTTGGCTTAGAATAGTTCTTAGATCTATACGTTATCGTTTTTGGTGGTTGTTTCGGAGGCGATCATCAACTTCCCTATCATAAAGCCCCGTTGTAGGTACGTAATTGAAGCCATTTAAATACTTGAATGTTTCTATTAGTTCCCTCCTGAGTCGTCTCTGCTCGAGAGTTATGAGTCCGACTTCCTGTAGGTCACACTATAATACTACTATATCTACTACATACTACTAATGCTACTGCTACTTGTCTCCAGTTACCATTATCATCTGATACGTGTAATTATTTACAGTTGCGCTCTGTTTCTTTCGATGAAAACACTCACGGTTTCTCCAATCGCCAGTCCTAAATGTACAGCTTTAATAATTTTACCTAGGTTTCGCAACAGCAGCGATAACAACTAAAAGATCATTAACAAACCTTTTACTAATTACTTAATACACCGATAATATTTTGTGACTGTAAGAAGTAAGTTTTGTGCTCTACGTGAAATAAGTATTTTTATATACAGAGTTTTTGAGGGCACTTATTTATTTTAAATTGAGTTCTATCATGCTGTGCATCGATGCAGTGTAAATTTAACAACATTTTCTCAATTTATCAGGCATAATACGACAATAACATTCATATTAAAACTTTCAGTAGGTATACTATTTAGATATAAGACAGTTCCTAGTTCAAACATTTATTGGTGATGAAATGCATAATCTTACCATTCATAATTTAATGTTCCCTTACATATATCGTATAATATTACTGCCCGTAAATTCATTAGTACAACCTGGTATATAATACCTACTCTAGCCATAAATAAGGCTATAAGTTCAGGACTAAAATTAAGGGATGAAACTAAAACGCCTGGTGGCGTAAGACCATCACCCGCGTTGGGAGCAAATTTTATTACTGGCATTTTTTAGCGTGGGTCCGTGGGTCTCATCGAGGACACCCATCAGACTCTCTGCAAAAAATTATGAACATAGCTCTACTCCTTTTACCTATTTTATGTGGAGAGACAATTTCATCACCGTCATTTTTTTATGGCCAGCTAATCCTAGTTTTTTGGCATGGGTCACGTCGAAGGCTACCCACCAGACAATTTGTAAAAAAATTATGAAGCTCAACTCCTTCGACCACTTATTGAGTGGACAGATATATTTACAAAATTATAAATATATACCGGGTGTTCCTAAATTCTTTCCACTAAATGAAACTATAGGTTCCTAACGATAGAATAACCATATTTTACTCTATCAATGCATATCCGAAAATGTCGCCTTTTAAAGGTACGTTAAGTTAAAGTTAAAGCTAGCCCAGAATCGGCGAATGCTGTAGGGTAAATAAACAATCACTGTCAGACTCTGTTTATTTTAAGAAAAACAGGAGTTCGTATGTTACAAAGTTACACAAATTGTTCAAAATTCTGCCCATCAACAGCAATGCATGCGCGAAAGCGCCGACGTAGAGATTACCGAACCCGTTCAAAGATGCCTGAAGTTTCACGAATCCTCTCACGGCCGTCACCGATCCTACCGATCAGTTCTTCTTCGGACGGTAGTTGGTTCATGGTCGTCTGAAGGCAGGTACGGTGCAGATTAGAGTGATCAATGTTAACATATGACCGGTGCGCATCTTTATCTTCGCTGTAAAGTGCAGTAGTCCGCCGATTAAATGAATCGCACGACTGAACTTTAAGTCAACGTACCTTTAAAAGTAGTCATTTTCGGATATGCATCGATAGAGTAAAATATGGTTATTTTATCGTAAGGAACCTATAGTTTAATTTTGGGGCAAGAATTTAGGAACACTCGGTATACTTAAATCTTCAATGAAAACATTATCACTTCTCTCACTTCGTTCGCGGGTGATAAAAATAATATCTTTAGCTGAAATTTTTAAAATTCACTTCATCATAAACCAGAGAAAATTATGAGGAAAGCTTTCATTCAAAATGACCTCCTTATTTGTGCGCACAAAGCTTCAAACTATCTGGCTATTCGTCTATTTTACGCGCAACATCAATTGGAAATCTGACCCTTGCAGCAACAAGGGAGTGCTTAAGTCAGTCGAGATTTCTGTGTGGTTTAGAGCAAGCCAGTTTCTCTAATACTGACCACAGTTTGCAAACCAAAGGATTCAAGTCTGGACTCCCAGATGGCCAATCATCAGTCTTGATGAAATCAGGAACATTCTGGCAGAGCCGCAGCTAAGTAACTTTAATTTGCTCTGTGTGCTGCGGCCGACTGCTACTGAAGCTCTGTTCTTTTTCACTGCACAAGTTACTGGCGAAGCACTTAAACTTTTCTCCAAGAACGTCATCAATGCACACTCGAGTTTCAGTTTTAACCCCTTTTTCGCAAAAAAATGAAACTCTCTGTCCTCATGATAAGATACACCCACGAAACCATCGCTTCGGCGGGACTGTGGCCTCTTTGAAGCCTGTGAATGACTTCAGAAACTTCTTTGGCACTAGGAGCACATATCTTATTATGTTGACGGTTGAAGCTCTCTCCTAAAGTGAATATTTCCTCATACGTAAAAGATATATTCTCAGTAAGCTCCTCTTTCGTACCTGATCGTCAACTGTTCGGTTCTCTTTGGCACTCCATTCGATTGATAAATCTTACTACTATTGAAATTGTGTTATGGAAATACGTGTGTTAGATACTAACCATTAATTATAAGATTTCTTCTTTTATTATTAAAGTTTCTAATAAGTAAAAGGTTCATTGAATATTTTATAACAAAATTTATATCTATACTAGGTACATATATAGCATTACCTTCCACAAATTCGGTAATGGTACCCATAATACATTCAAAGATTTACAGTACCAGTCCGTAATTTTAATTATAGTTGCCTTTAAAATATGTAACTTTATTACTACTAACAAATTTGGTCGGGATGTTTTCAACGTAGCTGGCCTAGTGGTAATGCTCCAGCAGCCTCTGATAAAAAAAAGGGTCCTACGTCACTAGACGGGGGAAGCAACCTATACTCCCATTCTATCAAAAGTGTTAGCCTAGCATCACGAAGTCAATTTGCACATACAGTAGAAGGGACTTGACATATGCAACGCACTGTTGTCTCTGTCGTACCACTTACAGCCGACACTGGATAGGTGTTTCGAGACAAGTGATGTTCCATTGAACTCAGTGCGCCGGTCGATGGCATTAACCACAAGGACGAATTGTGCAAATTAGCATAATTACCTCCGCAAAGGATGTTATGTTTTCGTCGTGTTTGTCTCTTTCTCTGTTTGTCTGTCTGTCACCAAGATAACTCAAAAAGTTCTGAACCGATTTGAACGAAATTTACAGGAAGTGTTATGTATGTTAGGAGAAACAGATGATGAACTTTTGGTGAAGATATGTCCATCCGTTTGTTTGTTTGTCTGCCTCATTTTTCCCAATGCCATAATTAAAAAAGCTATCGATGGATTTTTATGAAGTTAACACGAGTTGTTAGGTATATTACAAAGAGTAAATGACCAAATTTTGGTAATGATCCGTTTGTTCGTTCGTTTGTTACTGTTCTTAATTTTGTGTTTATTAGCACAATAACTCAAAAAATAATGAATGGATCTTTATGAAATTTATAGGGGTTGTTTGCAATGTTAAAATACATAAATGATTGAATTTTGGTGCAGATCGGTTGGTTCGTTTGTATGTTTGACTCATGTTTGTCATAACGTTTGTAAGCAGTATAACTCTAAAAGTTATGAACGGATCTTCACGAAGGTTGCGTAAGCTGTTATTACCATCAGAAGACATCAATGATTAGATTTTGGAGTTTATACAATGAAAATTTTGGTTTCAGAGTCAATTTAATTTTTTTGCTACCGTTGCCTCTCTTGGCGGAGGTATGCGCTCTCAGAGTGCTCTAGTTTGGTGGTGTTGTTGTTGTTGTTGGTGGTGGTGGGCTTCTGTCAATCACCAGTAGTTCTGTTGCATGAGGCGTGTCCGGTAGAGGTTGAGTGATTCCAACAGGGATGCATGCTACGGGGGTTTTCCTCATCGTAGCCTTCTTGGCCTCATCCTATTCGTTTTGCAGGCAAACTAGTGACGTGCTCTCCTCGCTGGAAAGAGCATGTGCCACTGTGCAGAAAATTTCAATTCATATGCAGTGACCCGCTCTGCCCCAGACCTATCATAAATTGACGCGTGATTGCGTGTAGAGTCAAACTGAAAGCAAGGCAAGACTAGGTCAAAAATATCAGCCTGTCTTAGGCTTTTTTACCCCAGCGCCGACTTCTAAATATTGGTGACACGATATTTTATAGCAAACAAACAAAGAAACAAACAAAACAAACTTCATTTATTATCTCGTATACAGGGTACAGTGGATACACCTATCGAGGTTTTCTTTTAGCCTTAATTCTATAATTTTGAAAACTGGTAGTGTGAAGAGCAGGAGAAGCAGTCCGTGATGAGAGTCAATTTAGGATCCCTCACCGTGCATCGCCTGGCCTCTCGGTGCTGGAGTGCTCCACGCAGTGTAAATCCGTAGCGTGCCGTCCGGGGAATCGAACCCGGGCCTCCGTTGGTACGATGCCGATCCGTTGTCACTTCACCACGAATCAGCTCTCTATTGATTCTAGGTGTCCACTGCCCACCTTGATAAGAAGCCTAAATTTGAGACGCTGGTAAGGTTCCGGTTAAGTTTGTCTCAAGTGTTTCGAGTAAGGATGAGCTCGTTCACGCTGTGTTGAATATTTGTTCCCTCTGTCTGGGTTCTGATATATGCTGGGCCACCTTAGTTTGCCAAACCGACTTCTTGCTGCAGTCAGTAGGCTATAAATCCACAGTAAACGGGTTGCTTACCTATGAATACTTTATAAAGAATTCAAAAATAAGGAACAATGGCTGCATTCTTCCAATCCACAGACAAAAATTCGCTGGAGAAACGCACGAGCTGCGGTTGACATAGCGGAGCCCGTTAGGTGCCCATTTCTACACTTCAACCAGCATTACTACCTGGTCTGTGTCAGCATGGACTGCGCTGTAAGGACAAGCGTGAGGCTGTGAGGCCAGCTGTGACTATAGATATTTGTTGTTCATCCTAGTAGCGCTTCTGGTCTCCTAGGGTTGGATAATGCTCCATTTTGGGTATTAATTATTACCAGTCCAATACGCCTAAGCATGTACTTCTAATATGAATTGTAAGAAAATAATAATAATAATATTCAAAATGGTTATACTGATGATAATAACAATGATAATACTAATGTTAATTTCATTATTAATAGCCACAATTCAGTAGTAACAATAATAATACTAACGAGTCTGAAAATAATACTATAAAACTAATAATGACTTTAATTACAGCGAATAAAATAAAAAATTAGCTCAGTGCCTTCAGTAATACTATTGACCGCAACTTTTGTAATGTTACTTTGCATAAATCAGCAATACTACTCATCATTTACTTAACTATATAATTTTACATAAATTTTATAAGTATTACCCCTCACAGATTTATTATTATCGCTGCCCTGACGTCAGTAATTTTCCTTATGACGATGACGTAACCGTCAATAAATTCAAGGCTATCATTGCCAATAAATTTAATATAAAAACGCCGATAAATTCAACATCGCAACAGTCAATATATCCAGAGTGGCCTGCGCAGCGGCCACTGGCCACTCGCCAGTGGCCACCGCTAATTACATTTGCTAAGTGCAATTACAGTTCAAGATTGGCAGACCGCCATGGTCTGTAGGTCGTGAAATGGATTCCTATTGTTACCTGGAATATTCCAATAGCGATCTTTTGTCCACACGAAATTCATTGAAATAGTTCATGAAAACATTAATTTTGTAAAAGCTTGGGCAATTCTGACGACTACGAAAATAAAGCGGGGCAATATGGCTTAATTTCAGTTTATATACAATTTCTGCATAATTAGAACTTGAATGTACAAATCAGCTCCCATTAGTACATAAATCTGTTAATTTATTTTGCTACTAAGTTTAAAAATACCCGCTTTAATATAATGACAACAACACGATCGTAGCGATGAAGGTCGTCTGTTTAAATTATTCAATATATTGTTAAAGAAGTATTAACTACAATGTCACTAACAAGAAACAAATCAGTACGACTTAGCAAAGGAATTTTAGCAAGTCTTGAAGATGGATTCATTACTAAGACTGATAATTTATTCAAAACTCGCTACTCTTGTATTGCTTTGTTTTCCAGATGATAAGGCTGCTAGAAAAATATGCACATCCAATCCAAGCGATCTAAAGTTAGTTTAACGCAAATCGACTTCCACCAATGCTTCCCCCCTCTATAATCTTAGTCTACGTTTTTGACATTAGAAATAGCAATAATTAAATAAATAAAAAAAAACAGTATTTCACTTCATCTATCAAGTTCAACTAAGTTTCAATAAAAAAGAACTCACTTCCACCTGTATTTCAACCCAACTGTACACTTCAGGACTCAAGTACCATTTGGCACTAAATTGATTTTAACACTTACAAACGCGGCAGCTCTTATATAATCCTAAATTTAAACCTAGTATTCGAAATAGAAAGGAAAAATTGATACAGATGTGTCGGCGCAACTGATTGCGATAATTACTAGCTCTTACCAAAATTAACATCGTTTTAAATAACATAGAGTAAATTAATTCAGGCACGTCAGCCTAATTAACTGATACAATTACGAATAGCAGCAGCAGGCTAGAGTAGGCTGATAGCATTGACGCTGAAAGTTGCTGGTTCGCGGCTGCCAGCCCGGCAGGCGAGCTCTTGTGGTACATCATGTGCTTAGTCAGCATTTGATGTCTGCATGCGAGGGCACTGACCCATGTCAGAATGGGAGGGTCAGAAGGTACAGGTCGTTGCAGAGCCTAAGAGCCTGCTGTCGATGGCCTCATAGCTTTTGGCGATCAGTGGTCGACTGCAGTCGTACACTCGGCTGGGGCAAGTTGGCTTTTATCTGCAGCACGAATCAGTGCATGTGGGTTTCCCAGCAGGTGTGTCGGGTCAAGCTAACTTGATCTTTACCTTATTGACTCCGCCTGCAATGTTTCTCCAGCTACATGTCAAGCGAGTTCTCAGTTAATTAAATTACATCTTAAGAAGAGGAATGAGAATCTGTTGAGGGTGCGCTCTGCTCCTAGTTCTTGCCGACGCGGTTTCTGAACGTCTTAACGACCTGTTCCAAATGTTCGCTATGAATAACGAGAAAAACTGTCGGCCTTGCTGAGGTATTCGATGTTGGTATTTAATCCTTTGCTCTATTTTGGAGCTAGTACCAGCGTCTTCGGAGCATCGCACCGTCGGAACATCGACGCAGCCCTGCAGGCACTTGAATGTTTCAGTAAGCTGTCCTGTGAGCTTCCTTCGTTTGGAGCTCGATAAGTCCATGCTTCTGAATGCGGCCTTTGTGTGACAAGTTGCCTTCCTAACTTGTGAATATTGTTAATTTCCATGGAACTCTTTCCATTTTATCAAGATCTACAAAAATTTGGTTACTAAGGGAACGTTCGAGTGGGTCGTCAGTCTGCTTGAGCTAAGTTCACTTGACTTGACTTGTCCGGAATTGCTCCTGGCAGCTTTAGCTTTGTCGATTTATATGGAAAGTGTTCAGGAGTGCGCAGACGAGCAACAGCTTCGCCGATTCCTACGAGATAAAATTGTCGGATCATCAAGCTTGGCAAGACGTTTCAATGGATACGAAGCGGGGGAAAGGTTCATGCAACGGCAATGTCTAATGGTAAGATTATTACGAGTTACAGGACATAGAGAGGGAAAACATTGACGCATTGACGTCATAAGAGTAAAGTCAACTCTGATTGCACCCTCCACTGGAATATCCACTCGCACTGGTTCGTGCGGCAGACATACACCAACTGGCCCCAGAGGGGTAAGTGCAACTACAGCCGACGACTGGTCGCTAAGAACTATATAGCGCCGAAACAGAAGGTTCAACGACCAGCCGCCCCCCCCCTCCTACCCTAGGCAGGTACCCTCACGATAGCTATGCGCACAAGCAAATGCGCTGATTTCAGCGCGCCGAGTGCCTCGAAAAAGACTGCGCCTGGTGTGGGGCTCGATCCCGAGTACCTCGACACAAATGTGCAGACGCGCAATGTCTGCAGCCACCGTGGGTATAAGTATAGTGGTTTGTTTATCCGCCAGTTTTTGTTCCCTATACATACATAGTACTCAGAGACAGTATTATGTACGATCTAGAAGACTATGGACGAAACTTTGACAAGTACGCTTCTGTAGGCTATCATCGTTGTAACCCAGATTAATTTATATTTTATACCACTGTCAGTGCAGATGGCATCACATCCATTTACACTTTAAAGCAAAACCCAGGCTTTACATACCGTAGTAGTGAATAGGTACAAGGGAAAACTGGACTCCAATTAAGTTGCTCTTAATTACTCGTAGGCAATCGAAAAGACTGGCCAAGACCAAGGCCTCCTAAAGTACAGGCCTGCGTCTCTACGTCACTAAGTTGGTCCGATCGGTCCTGTCCCACGAGAAACTGATAACCGCTGCCTGATATTTTTCGTACATGCTTTGCATATTTTGGGCACATCTGGATAGAAAATTCAACTTATCGTTATTTTGTACTTTATAAGTATTTTAAAATCAAAGTTTCTATCCAGATATGTCCAAAATATCTAGAGTAGGTACCAATAATATCAGGCTGAGTCTAGTGATTTCTCCAGTGACTGTACGCAATCGGATCATTTTCGAGACCTAGACCCAGGCCTGTACTTTAGAAGGCCTTGCCTAGACCCTTCTGTATATATTCGCACTTCGGGCAACTTTTTCGCCGAGTCTGGTAGAGCATCTACTGTCGAAATGCCACTCTTGGTAACTTTTGCTTCTCGTCTGCATTTGGCTTTAGAAGCAACGCGATTAGATTGAACAGGGTAAACACTCCATTTGACGGACCGAGATTAGACTCCGGGAAGTCCCCAAGGCAGCCTGATGAGGGTCAATGCCTGACACTCAGTTCAGTAGGTTAAAGTCAGGGCACTAGGGTTTGCATCACGGGATCCCTGATGATTTGAGGCTGAAATTTCCCGGTCCAAGAATTCTTTCTTTTTTCGGGAATTTCTGGGATTCTAAAAAGTATATATATATATATATTTCAAGATAAGATATGAATGAGAAAATAAGCTCAAATCATGTTGTTTAATATGATTAATCATTAGAGAGCTCAAGATAGGACTTTAGTGTTCTAATATTACTGCTACTTACGTCACTACATAGAGTAGTCTTCATTATCTCATAATATAGTTCAACTAGTGCATCAAAATACGAATATCTACATAGCATCATCAATAACTCAGCCTGTTTGGAACATAAAGAACAATCTGAGCGATCGCAGTATGATTGCTGTCTTCTGAGATCCTACTGCATGTCGACTAGTTAAGGAAGTTGAGTTTTACAATAATTATGGCCGGACAGGGAAGCTGCAGGACATTGTTTTTGTCAATGAAGGTAGATCTGTAATAGGTTTGTTTTTGTAAGCTATTTTTTCTTACACGTAACGCGATAACTCAAAAAAATCTTGCATCGATTCCATTCAAACTTGCAAGGGAGGTAGAACACCTACCTGGAAAGAACCAAATATATAGTTTTTGGTGAATCTAGGACAATGGGTTTGGCCGGAGTGGAAGGGATAGATGTCAGGTTATCCAGTTCATGTTGCCAATCATCTTGAATTTTCTATTTGTTAGCTTAATTTTCTCCATAGGGATATATATGATTTTTGCTTTGCAATTTTTTATGATTTTGGGTGTATCTAGATCAAAGGGTTTAGCCGTTGGAGGGGCTGCCCAGCCATTCAGTTGCGTGCAACTACTAGCTTTTTCTAATTTGGAAAGGGTCGAATTTTATCCCGAAGTTTGTTTTATTTTTATCATCATTTGATAGGATTATATACGATCAACATCTCAAGTTTTTTGTTAACCTGTTAGAATAGAATCGATGGCTGGCAGTATACGGACCAACAGGTCCATTCCCAGAGAGCCGTCGGGATTTACGCCCCGGCCTTCTGTGAGCTATCGCCATTAGTGCAGAAACATGGGGAATTCTGGAGGAGAAAAGACGGAGAAGAAACCATAACAGGGTCAGGCATGGAGAAGATCGTGCAATCACAATTAAGTGCTGCAGATCCGGTTAGCTTAGAGACGTTAAGTAAGCCGTGACATGAACTATGAACTGCTGTGTCTTAGAAGCTTTCGAAGTTAGGAGATTGTCACTCCTGAAGGAGTAATTCCTAACTGTGGAGGATGTTGCTCCCAGTATTTGTTACGACGATTTTTAAATCCATTGATTGACTCTGCACCAACAACTTCGGAGGGTAGTCTATTCCAAATGTTCACTATTAAGTGCGGGAAAAACTGCTGACTGAGAGTAGTTCTTCGATCTTTGTGCTTGAGTCTCTGGCCGTTGTTTCGTAAACGACCGTTTTCGTCTCTCACAAAGAGTTCCGCGGTAGGCACGCCGTTGAAGCCAACTATTGTTTCTGTTAGTTGTATCCTCAACCGCCTTTGTTGTATACTGAACGTTGTTAATTTTTCGTATAATTTAAAATGTGATTATTCAGTACACAACGTATATTAAAAAAAATACAATAGCGTAATGTAAAAATACAAAGAAATCCCGGGATTCGGGAATCCCCGAGATTGCCTTCCTGAAATCCCGGGAATCCGGGATTGTCATTTTGTCCCAGGATTGTAAACCCTACAGGCCATCTGTATAAAATTTCGAGCAAGTCAAGCCTCAAAGGCCTAATTTTTGCACCCAGTCGATCATACCCTAAAAATAGAAAGCATATTCCAAGCTGTGATGAACTAGCCCTTTGTATTTGCTGAAGAGTAATAAATAAATTCCTGGCACTAAATCCCAGTTCTTTGTTTACCGTTTTTAACGTGTTTAACAACTCGCATAAAATTATTTTACGTATGAGACCCTGTGTACAGGAAAGGTCAAGAGCACGAGCAGAGGTCGACAAGGATGACGAGATTCTGTCCCTCTGGTGGCGGCCACGCAAGCCATTGGAGAGGCCATCTTTGTTAATTGTTCAATAGACGCGAGTGCTGGCCAAATATTCTGGTCTGGGCCCTCCACTTCCCGTCGCTATTGTTGGCTCAATATTGGACCAATGTTAGGGGAAATGCAATATTTGCGTTACGTGATTGGCCAAGCGTCTAGGTATTGTTCTCTGCCCCGTCTAGTTCTCATTGGGGATTATGATGTGCAACATTTTAATTGTATTGTTTTCTTGGCTGATGAAGCTATCAATGTCAGTCTGCTTAACGCAGGTTATTACATACTGTACACTCTAACTCCATGTTTTGTACTGAAATAAAGTTAGCATTGTGCGTTATTTATGAGTATATTATTTAAGAATTTAGTTTTTTTATTTTATCGTAGTGTTTTGGAAAGCTTTGAAAGCATGCATCGTTCTGCATTTTATTTCCAACATTTTTTACACTCTCAGCGAAGTGGTTTGTAGGGAAATCAGGATATTATTTTTCATACTGATGTTTGTCTTAATTTTTAAAGAGTAAAGTGTTTCGCTT
The DNA here is from genome assembly GCA_001587735.2 of Parhyale hawaiensis. Taxonomy (NCBI): domain Eukaryota; kingdom Metazoa; phylum Arthropoda; class Malacostraca; order Amphipoda; family Hyalidae; genus Parhyale; species Parhyale hawaiensis. The sequence goes on along the minus strand of LQNS02276930.1, from coordinate 10,583,620 downwards.
GTAAATGAAGGCAATGTGCGTATCATTCAATGCATACTGTTCAATATTATCGTATATATTTCATTTATAGATGAAGTTTTTCTGTATATATTTTGAAAATCATTATGCTAATTTGGTACGAAATGTATTTACAAGAATATAAAATTTTTTCTTTGTTGAACCTAGTTTTAATTTGATTTTATTAGAAAAGTTTAAAAGTTTAATTGAAACACGAAATAATCAACGCGTATGGTGCAGTACACGGCATTAATTTGTAACGGAAGCGTTATGTTTATAGACATGATTTACACAGAGAAACCTTTGCAACCGTACGTTTAAATAGAGCGACCCACGGTATTAGTCCAACAACTTTTTTAGTGATTTTTCATTGAAAATCTTCTGTTCGACGAGAATTATGCTTTCATATGGCAACACTGTGCCCTTAGTTCACTGACAATATTTGTTTACATTCTGAAGAGGTTGGTTGCAGAACATTCATTTGTTTAACAGATATATTGTAAGCCATGTTATTAGTTCATTTAAATAACATTCAAAATGGGACGTGCTAAGGATCTAATAAACGAAGAGAAGCAAGCCATTATCAAAGAAATGGCCAAGAAGACCTCATGTGCGTCTATGTCAGGATTTTGTGGCCGCCATGTTAGAACAATTCGACGTTTTTTGAGGGATCCTTCCAACCGGAAGAAACGTTCTGATAAAGGTAAAATAAAAGCTGTGAACACGTGGGATATCAGAAAAATAAACTTCAAGTCTTCAAAAAGCCGGAAAGCACAAGTAAAACAATTTTTGAAAGCTCTGGTCTGAATGAAGTGCCAAAAACTACGCGAAACCGAATCTTGGGGACTATCGCAAATGGGCAATCTCCCGAAAAAAGCCTCCATTGGCACAAAGGCATATGCTTCTGAAAGTTGAGTGGGCTAGGTCTTATATGCAACAGGATATGAAGTGTGTTTTATTCACAGATGAGACCAGAGCGACACTCGATGGCCCAGACGGATGGCCTAAAAGATGGGATTTGAGGCCAAACTCCACCATCGTTTTCGCAGCCATCAAGGCGGTGGTGGTGTTATGTTGTGGGAACTTGTATAGGTCCAACAATGGTCAGTGAAAGAGTTAAAATAAATTCTACTAATTATTGCGCCCTACTCGATGAATGTCTTGTTCTTTGGCATAACGACCAGACTTTGAATCTTCGTAAAAAGTTGGTTTTCATGCAAGACAATGCACTCTCGCATTCAGTCAGAGCTACAAAAAGAATACCTTGCTTGTTTGGAGTTGAAAAACCATAATTTGATGGTGTGGCCACCCAATTCTCCAGATTTGAACCCAATTAAAAATCTGTGGTCTATCATCAAGCGCAAAATTTATACAGAGGATAAGCAGTTTTCTTCAAAAGCAGAATTGCATCGATGGTACTACTATTAAGAAATTTACTCATTCCGTTAATGACCTCATTTTTGAAGTCATAAAACGTAATGGCCGTTACATTAATAAATGAGCTTATAGTTTCTTGTTTATTTGCCTTGTTTGCTGTTGCAATATGTTCCAACTACTTTTTGAAAATATTATTTAGCAATTAATAAATAAACTGACAGTTATTTTTTGTTTAATTCGTCATATTTGACTAATTTTGATACCTGAGACTAATAACGTGGTTCAGGAAATAGAGGGTGGATTAGATAAAAGTAAGTTCCTAAATGGTATCAAGCAAATAATTTCTCAAATAATAGGATTATGAACATTGCACATGATTACTCTGTGACATACAATAGAAATATCAAGTTATATTAACAGGAAATAATAGTTTTAGAGAAAAATCAAATTAGACTAATACCGTGGGTCGCACTGTATTTACTTTTAAACATGCAAATCTAAGGATATCTTCCGAATTGTATGTTTGTATTTAGCATTAAAGAAGTAAATACATACAGAAATATCTTTACAACAGTACAATTATATATACCGTTAAATTAAGATGTAACTCTAAACAAGAGTGTGATTAATTTACTTTCTAAACCCAAATATCGGTAGGTATAAATATTTCTGGGTGTTCCGTAAACGTAAATAATGTTATTCAATTTTTTCTTTATTGCATGGGCTGGTGATAATTTTTACAAATTGTTCTATGTATGTCCGGAATAATTTGATTTCAACCATTTTAAATGCATTCCTAATTGCTGTATTGCTACTCTGCTGCATGGACATCTTGAAAAAATATTTCAAAGTTCCATGCCATGTTGTTATATATATCCCATTCAAGCCGCTCGATGCAGAAACGCATAAGTGAACCTGTCATTACTTGTTCGAACTGATATCAAGTCAATCTGTCCAGATCCAACCAAGTACCGTTTTTCGACTGTGCAACCATTACACAGCAAAGTGAGTCCCGGTCATCTTCTTTTTTAGTGGGGTCACTTAGGGCGGAAAAAAGGCTTTCGCTTCACATTAGGTGAAGGAAGTATTTTGAGGGTCTTATCCTAAGCATTTTGTGCTGCTGAATCCAAAAATCATAGTTGGGTCACTCGTTAGCGGTAAGTTTTCGCGAAAAATGCAAATTTCGGAAATTGTCAGAAAATTGTCAAGAATTTTTTTTTATTTATGGAGGGATTTATTTTAAACTTGGCAGAGTTAAAGTTTGCCTAAATGCGCTTCATTTTGTACTCATGTAAAATTTCCGTTTTCTTTATAGA
>LQNS02276930.1:10569479-10579940 GCA_001587735.2 Parhyale hawaiensis | reverse complement strand
GGCTTGCAGTTCTTTTTCCTGTTTCTCTTCATCATGAGATTTTGCAAGTTTATGTTCAATCTCTTCCAGTTTTCGCCGGCATTCAGTTTGTCGCTGTAATACACACGATAACTTTTGGCATTTCTTCAATCTTGCTCTTTTCTTTCGTAAGCTTTTTGGCGGAATTTATGGTGGCGATTTTTAGGACATTTCCTCCTTGCCGGTGGTAGGTATTTCACGCACTTTTCCAACAGAACGTTTTCGAGGATTTCATTCATTGCATCACTTTGAGTTGAGTCATTTAGAAGAGCATCCCAGTTCACCGACCGCAGCTCATCGTTCAAACCTTCCCAATTTATTTGATTATTGAAATCATTTAAACCTCGTAGACTATTTATGTTATGTTGCCCATTATACTTTGAGTCACTTGATTCATAGCTACAGAACTGGGTTGTGATATCAATGAGTTTGTGATCAGACAAAGCTGTATCTTGGGTATCTGTATCTAAATACAGTATCTTCACAAATTCGGTATTCTGTACAAATAGGAGATCTAAGATGTTGTCCTTCCTTGTTGTTGAAGTGATCATCTGCACTAAAGAAAGTTGTTCCATTACCTGTGTAGTAAAGATAGTGCTTGTTCTTTTTCATCTATTGTGTACGAAAATTTCTTGTTAAAAATAAAACTACCCGTTTCATCGGGCTCGTCTAGATGTAGCCATTTTACGAATGGAAAGTTGAAGTAACCTGTAATGATTACACTGTACTTACTATCAACTCTACTGCAATGTGTGTGAATTTTGTCGAGCAGCTCCGCAAACTTCTCAAAAGCACATTTTGGCGGTCGATAGCACACCACACAAACCAGTTTAATTTTTTCTATTTTTACAATTAGAATGTCACACATGCTATTCGAGAATTTCTGTGATGTTGTTAAATGTATCCCATTCAAGCCGCTCGATGCGGAAACGCATCAGTGAACCTGTCATTACTTGTTCAAACTAGTATCAAGTCAAGCTGTTCAAATCCAACCAAGTACCGTCAATCGACTGTGCAATCATGACAGAGTAAAGTGTGTCCCGGTCATCTTCTTTTTCTGTATCTTTGCGTAAGTGACCCGGCGTTGAATTTGACATTTTGTTTTTTAAACTACGGCTACTCAGAAAAAAATGTTTGTATTCTTCAGTAATGAATGGGCTCACTTCAATTTAAATATGTTTTATTGAATAAGCAACAACGAATATGACCTAACTGTTATATTCAAGATTTCACTAAAACCTAAAAAGATCAGTTTTTATTGAGTATTAAAGATGAGGTTTCAAAAAATTGCAATATCGCAACGGCTGGCCTCATAACCCGACGTAGTAACTGCTGCGATAATACAACGAGCGGCGCAGACAAATGCATTTTTTTTGAATGCTTATACCATTTAATCTGGAATATCGTTGAAGACTCCGGCGAAGAAGATGATGTTATGCTCAGCAATTTACCTGGGTCGCAATTGATCGTCGAAGCACTTGTAACTTAGGCCTTGTTCAGACGTCCCTCATCGTAACGCGTTCAGTCAAACTGATGGACGCACGCGTTGATTTGATAGAAGAAGCTGCAGCAAACGCGGGAAACTGAAGGATGAAGGGATGAAGCATGTCCCATTTTTGAACTCGCTGCGTCAATCAAGTTCCGTAAACAGAACCTATAAACACTGAATTTATCCTCTACAGCATTTTAAAATCAAGGACAAGTCCACAAAAATACTTTTTTTATCGTCACTTTAACGATTAGAATCACTGTACTCCCGTCTTGCACAAGAAAACTAAATAACCTGATAATGTTGTAAGAACACGGACACAATATATTACTTGATTGCTATTTGTTGATTTCCTTTCTATCGGCTTATTAGGCTATAAATATTCCGGAAATTAGTTTTTCATGTCAAAATCAGGCTATGGGATTATGGGATAGGAATGTGATATCAAACCAGCGCGAAATATATGCGAAAATGTAAAGAAAGTATATCATAACTGAACACTCGGCGTAATTCAATTGAATGAAAGACACTTCTACGTGTGGACAGAGACAGAAAAGGTTGACGTACCGCTCGTGCTCATTTTCGTGATTGAACGCGTTACGATGAACGACGCGTGAACTCGCCATAACTGATGACCCCGGCGATAAAGTGACATGCAATATTAAGAAAGCAGCGAATAAGGTCGTAAAATTACGACAGTGTAATAAAACTGATTTAAAATTTGTACCTGCAGAAACCATATCCCTATCGATCATCCATTGCTGATCAACCGAAAACACAAAGAGAAATATTCAAATTATTCATGGATATGAAATTAATTTATATGCTGACTAAAGACAGTACTAATATATGCGCCATTCATCGAGAAAATTATTTATTTCAATTGTCTAGTGATAAAATCAATGTATTCCTTGCAACACTTATAGTTTCAGGGTACAGTAGAATTCCAAGGCGCAGGCTGTTCTGGCAAAATGCGCCAGACGTGAGAGACGAACTTAGCGCTTCGTCAAAGCAACGAGATCGATTCGATGAAATAAAGGAATATCTTCGCGCCGCTGATAACAGTGAATTGGACACCACAGACAGACGCTAAAGTGAGACGACTATGCAGCGATCTCAATGAAAACTTCCTGCAATATGGTTCACTATTTGGTCCTTCAAAGATATCTGTCGATGAATTCATGATGTCATGTTAACGTTGCAATTCTCTGAAGAGGTTTCAGCGCTTTTAGAGAGAAACCAAGATATAGCACTGAATATTTCACAGATGGCGGAGGCAGCTGGTGTATTTGCAACACGATGGATTGACACTGGGACAGCCACTATGGTGTCCAACCAGTGTACTTCATATAGCAAGAGCTGGGGGGGGGGCATGGTACTGCTGCAGGAAAAACGAATGGAAATGAAATAGATATGCCTCTTCTTATCAAGAAGTATTGTTTGTACATGAAAGGAGTCGACCTTTTAGATCAAAACGTTGCTAAATATACAGCATCTATCTGTAGAAACAGCGGTATTTCCCAATAATTAGTCATTTGGTACAAGTCTGCTTGAACAATGATTGGTGGCTTGCTAGAGCAGGTGGCTATACAAAGAAGATTCATTTTTCTTTCCAAGATTAGTTGCTCAAGATTGGTTGAAAGCCTACGGAAAACCAGAAATGATCCTGGTTGATTCAGAGTCTTGATTAATGCTGAATGTTCCTATGAGGAAGTACCTACGCTACGACAACATAGGACGGACATAACGGTATCAAAACAGAACCAGCTGTTCGCCGAAGATGTGGCCAATGCAGCAGTCAAACTGTATACCTGTGCGGCAAATGGAAAGTACACTTATATATTAAAAAATAGCCAGTTGACAATCACGCCCGTCAAAAGTAGCTTTTGAGAACAAATTATGTGGAAACTTTTTCCTTTTCTTATTTTCGTATTCTTGAGGACTTAGCTTTCACATAAAGAATATATTCGCTTTTCCATATTTCCTCTTTTATTAATGATTCAGTTACTGTGAATTGCTGTACTATAGCTTATAAGCAAAAGAATTACTAACTTTCAATGTAGAAAAAGAACGTGAAAATATTTAATTTCACTCCTTGTAGTGTTTCTTTTTTTTTTGCGGAAGGGGGGGAGGGGGGAAAGAGGCGAGGAGGGTGTGTATTTTGCTCCCAAATTTTTTTTCCAGTACTTTATCAGAGAGGTGCATTGTCAACCATAACATGTCGGAAATAAAGAAATTTTATTATGGTTTTCTGTCACCTTATCAATCGGGAAACTCTAAATTAGGATTAGTCTTCAATGCTGACAGTTGCGTTTTCGCAACGATACTCTGGAATATCATACCCGTGGTTGCGTTTACATAACACTCGTTTTTTATATTTTCTTTCGAATGCGCCATTGATGTGTCATATAAATGATGGCTTTATGTTTATTAGAATATTTCTTAGAACATTAAACATTCCAGTGAATTGCAAAATATTAGTTTTTTTCGGATGTTCGTAATAGTTTATGTGATATGCAAAATATTCTCTGTATTTTTAAATTTCAAAAGTATCTTCATTCGTAATAATATTCAGAATACTGTTAACAATATGCACAATGTTTGAATAATATGTATAATGTTATAAATGATAATATTATTAATATTCTACACATGATTGTGAGCATCGTTCAGACTAATTGCCACAACAGTGTAATGATATATATATATATATATATATTGATACGAGCTATTATATGGCCATCAATATTCAAATACGGCCCGTTAAGTGGTCGGGACTGTAATTTCAAACAGTAAAAAATTGGTTGGTTAACACCACCATGGATTTATTCACGTTTTATCTCAGTTTGAAAGAAAAATAAATCTACGTTTAAATTCTGCGCCCACTTCTCGATAAATAAACGTCCAAAAATTTTATACGCTGCCATCCACCACCGACCATCACTCTAGTTGTGCCCCTGGAACTATCATCTACAATTAATAACGTTACGTGCAGGAATCCCGATGACGAACTCAGACTCATCCATCAAATACTATAAGAACAAGAAAACCACCCAACTTCTCATGAAAAATAGTCCACCATCACCACCTCCAGAACTACAGCAGATGTCGTGTACGAATTTACGCGCAACGTTGGAGATTGTGAATTCCACCCTAAGTCGTATATCGGCATGACTACCACGACACTATCTCGGATTATTATTATTATTAAAACTTCACGCTTCAGCTCCCACGGACAGGTAATACAACCCAAATGAAGCATCGTGCAACACCGGGAAGCCCAAAACGGTGCTAAAGAAAATCCAGCAAAAAACCATTAACAGCTGACTTAAACGCCTGCAGGCCAATACGACCAAAAGCCGATGCAGGCAACAAATTCCAAATCCCAGCCGACCAGGGCACGAAGCACCGACGGAACTGATTAGTCCGACATATGACAGCCTCCAAAGTGGAAGAGTGTGCTCCGCACGTAGCACGAGTCTCTCACCCAAAAACCTTGAGGGCAGGGAGAGAAGAATACGACCAATGCCTCTCATTATTGTACACTTTATAAAACATACATAGCTCTGCGACTCTTCTCCTGTGGGACAGGTTCACTAGATCATTATAAGCGCACAACCTGCTGGCTGAACTAACAAGTCGATCCAACAGACGCAAGTGAGTGTAAGCAGCTGAAGCCCAGACCGGTGAGCAATACTCCAACACAGGCAACACATCTACGGGCAACCTGACTATCACCAAACACAGAATTCACCTTACGCAGGAGTTCAATCTTAGTGGAAGCGCGTGACACCAACCTCCTAATATGCTGCTCAAAAGCAAGCTTCTCATCAAAGACAACACGAAGAATCTCCAAGGAGCTAAACTCCTGCAGTTAAGTGTCATCAATCTCCATTTGGGGATCCCGCGGTATAAGTGTCCGAGACAGACTGATAATCATCGACTTGGTCTTACAAGGATTCAGCTTCATATTCCAGGCCGAGCACCATGCACTAATGCGTGACAAATCATTATTCAGAGACTGAGCTACAGCATCACGCAAGCGAGGAGCAGGTATCACTGCCATCAAAGTGGAATCGTCGGCATAGTTGATCAACGTGTTCTCAAGCGAAGAGAACATGTCACTTGTACAGAGAACGAATAACAGTGGGCCCAGTACACTGCCCTGAGGGACGCCAGACACCACCCCAACTGAGGCGCTCAAAACACCGTCAACAGACACACTCTGCGTCCGCTCAGAAACAAAATTGCGACCGATTGACAAAACCCTACCACCCACACCAAAGGACTCCAGCTTGTATAATAGACCCCTGTGGTTAACCCTGTCAAACGCCGCGCTAAAGTCCAACTGGACAAGGCGTGCCTCCGACCCACAATTCAGTGCAGACTGTAAATGGTGTGACACCGACAAGAGAGCGTCACAACAACCCAAGCCAATTCTGTACGTAAACTGACCAGCAGGCAGCAACCCCGTAACCTCAGCGGAACGACCAAGCTTACCAGCGATCAAATTCTCGAACACCTTCGACAAAGTGAGCGTCAGTGTGATAGGTCGATAGTTGGCCACATAGGACGACACCGGTCCCTTGGGAATAGGAGTAATATTCCCAGTTCGCCAACAACGAGGAAAATTTTCTAGCCGAATTAGGCACCGGAAGATCACTGCAAGCTTGTGGGCAAAAACATCAGCCAGCTGCTTATAAAACAAAAGAAACATGCCCACCGGATCCACAGCTCCATACTATAGCGAAGCACCTTAAATCAGGAGGCCCTGCCAATCACTCAACAAACGTTCACAATCTACCGATCACCAGGAAAACACTCGTGAACAGCAGTAAAATACTCGGGAAAAATAGTGACAGTCATCGTTTTCCAGTCGAGGAAGCAATTCTCATCCGACTGTATAAACCAGCCATCCATAAACTCCCAATTCACCGGTACCTGTAGAACGCTGCAACTTCTTGGAGACCAGCAACTCCAACAAGATATGGAACGACAAACAGCCAACATCTAGAGCGCTGCTTGGCAGCCTGGTCTCCCTTTTTGACCAATCAAAGACCACGCTCAACGCACTTACCGCGCACCAAGGGGAGAAGAGGACCTTCGCAAACCCAGTCAGTAGTAATGTTTAAGTAGTACTGCAGTTAACGTGGTACTGTAAGACAGGGTTATAGAATACTCTAGTAATGAAAAGGTTCTGGGTCTGGCTTTTAGCTTCAGATGGGTTTGTTGGGCATATTAAAGTAGGAGGTCGCAAGCAAAGCTAACACTATCAAAGCTGTACCGTTTCAGGAACCTCTCCCAAGCCAACAAAAGAAAATTGTACATGGCTCTGGTCGGATCGCTTCTCTTATATCTACCAACCAATCCCATACATCTCTGTTCTACCTCGCAAATGTTGAAACTGCAAAAAGTGCAAAATCAAGCGACCAGGTACATCACAGGCAATCACTCAGAGAACAAGAAAGATCAACAGAACTCCGCGAATTAAGTAAACTTAAACTCCAACCTATTAACATTTCCCTGCAAACACAAGCCCGAAGAATGTGCGAAAACATAGAAGACATACCTAACACCCCACAACATCATCAACAAGTTAACACCACAATGTAATGTGATATATTAACACTATGTTTTCTGTTGCCTTAAATATAACTTTTGTATATGTAAAGAACTACAAAATATCACTTTATTTTTAGGCTATTAAAGCTATGAGTAAGCTAGACAAATAATAATTATGTGTGTTTTGTGAGAACGCATCCGGCATCAAGAAATCATGTAGAGCGAAGGCACACGTAGGCAAAAGTTGCATTGTAACGCAACTTTTCTCTTCGGCCGTCACGTTGCCGTGACTACTACTCATGGTGCTTGAATGTCAAGGTGAAACTATGCCTCAGTGCAATTTCAAACTAACACAGAAGTAAGAGGTATTCTTAAATCATCACATTTGCTGCTTATTATAGTGTACAAATATCAAGAAACTATTCATACCTTAGATATTCTTTTCTTTTCAGTGGCATAGCAATGTCAAGACCAAAGCCTAGTTCGCTGCAGTACAATAGGATACAAGTTGTGTTGAAATGCAATTAGCTTTTGCGTACGTGTGCCCAAGCTCTTGGTCGGCGTATCCAGAGTGAGCAAGCAGTACAGACCCGTGTTTATAATCATTTTCAATTGCTAGCAACACTGATGAAATCGTAATGGGATATAATAGAGAGGATTAACTCAGTGAGAGTCAAAGAGAAAGTGCTGAAAATTTTAACCGCTGTCTTAGTAACGTCAACTTGACAGTTAATAATGTTACACTGTGATGCCAGTATCTCTGCTCCATTTACAATGCCTAGTTAGAGTTCGTAAGACAATGCCATATTGTGCTATTTGGGTAGAATTGGGTAGAACTTTCGCAACTGGTACATTTTTGAGGGGGGGGCGTGGGGGTTCCAAAAAATTATCAATTGTAGACGGATTGTTCTGAAACTTGCTCAGAATATGTATTTCAAACAACATATTTTGTTCCTACAACTTTTTTGATTTAGGCCTTAGTTTTTGAGATAGTGGGATTTATATATAAATATACAGTGCGTTACCTTTGATTATGCATATACTATTTTATTGCTTATTTTTCAAGATAAGTGTCAAACATTTAAATGTTAATAGTAAGTTAGTGCGCAGGTATGTTGTAACTATATAAACAATTAGAGAAAAATAAAACAGAACCATTTCCCACATTTTGGCAACATTTATTTATCGCACGGGGTTCTGCTGTTACGCCAGATTATGCAATATCACTCTCTAGTCAACATGGGCAAAAAAAGTGGTCGAACCGGTACGTGTAGAAACGATCAAAGTGACCTCGTTATGGGCTTTTGGTGAGACAACACTCGAAGTTTCCAAGAAATTACAGCGTGATCACCGAACAAATAGGCTTATGCAATTGAAGGTAAAGTCAACCGGAAAACTCCGGATCGAGCGTCTACGAGGAAATTAACTGCTCGGGATCTGCGACATTTGAAGGTTTCTATGGCTAGAAAACAACTGCTACAAGGAATACGATATTTGAAAACGATCACTTCTAACAAAAACTCATAAAGAAAGTAGGGTCAAATGGGCTGAAGAGAACATGAAAACTGATTTCTTCAATGTCATATTTACTGACGAATGCAGAGCCACTCTTGATAGTCCAGATGGATGAGAGTCTGGACGGGTTCTCTATGACCGACCTCAACATACACGGCGTAAGTGTCAACAAGTTGGTGGCGGAGGTGTGATGTTTTGCGATGGGATATAAGGTGACACCCTTATTGGTCCATATGAAGTGGCAGAAGGAGTTAAACTGGATGCAGAAAGGTACTGCCAGTTTCTTGGAGCCAACTTGATTCCATGGCATGATGAGCAGACTCTCGCACGCAGATTCAAATTGATATTTCAGCACGATAACGCTCCCTCACGTAAGCACGGTACGCAGCTAACTGGCTTACGGATGGAGGATTTAAATCAATAAGGATTATGACCTGGCCAGCGAATAGCCCCGATTAAAATTACAGTGAGAATCTCTGGGTAATGATCAATATGAAGGTCTATGAAGGTGGTCGGCAGTTTTCGAGCAAAGTAAGCCTGTGGAATGCAATAAAAACAGCTGCAGATTCTATTCCACCATCTGAAATATCAAACCTGATAAAATCTGTTGATAATCGCCTTAAAGAAATCATGAAAAATGGGGGTGCCATGTTCAAAATTAACTTGTTTTGTTTACCACAAGTGAACACTTATTTCAGTGTTCATTGAATTATTTCGGATATAATGTCTTGGCATTGGACGAGTAATAAAAATATTCCTGTTCAGTTGTATATATTTCCTCTTTATGATGTTTTTATTAACTTGTTACCTAATCTGAGGTGACAGTAAAAACTCGTAAATAAGCAAATTGTATGATAAACTTAGCAAATGGCTAAATATATATTTTACAAGTGCTGTTTATATTTGCAACACAGCCATGCATTTAGTTAATATTGATGTTTCAAAGTTCAACTCTTACATTGAAAGATAAATTTAAAAAATTGAATTTGCATAATCAAAGGTAACATACTGTATACGTAGATTTTTGGAAATTTCAAACGAATAGAACTCAATGAGTTTTCATGCTAGAATACAAACAATGACTGCTTTGAAATCCTTGAAACATACCTAACAAAACTATAGAGTTAGATTCTCCTTTTATGCCCCATAGTACTTATTTTATCACAGCTGGGTTCTCCATTTTCTATTTTGTTGCGATCGCTCACTAAAATGTAGAGAAAAAACAATTGAGGGATTCGGTTTTAAGCTGAGATAAATAAAATATTATTGGGCAAAAATGGATAATCCAGCCCTATAGTTTTGGTAGGAATGTTTCATGGATTCCAAAATTGCCATTGTTTTTAGTGTAGCATGAAAACTCATTGAGTTCCATTCGTTTGAAATTTCCAAAATCCACGAATATATTTATATATAAATCAAAAAGTTGTTGGAACAAAATACCGTATCATTATTTTTCAAAAATACATATTCTGAGCAAGTTTCAGAACAATTTGTCTAATATTGATCATTTTGGCCCCCGTGCCCCTCAAGAACGTACCACGTGCGAAAGTTCTACACAACTTTTTTTTAATGTCCTCATCTTATGGAATAGAAAAATACATTGTAGAGCCGTGAAAGAGAAATGTACACAGACACCCCCTTAGAGCCTGGACTACTAGGACCCAGTGGCTCCAAAAAATTAGTTTTCTACGGACGCCCAGCAAAATCGCCCTGGAACACACAGACCCCATACCCGCCATAAAAATGGCATTATCTTAGTATATTACTAGACTACCCGTGACCCGTTGGGTCGTCATCACGATCGTCTTGTCTGCCTTTCGTACCCATTTTGCTTCCTTCTCACCTGTAACTCATACTGATCTTTCTTCCATCTGTTC
>LQNS02276930.1:10550332-10561609 GCA_001587735.2 Parhyale hawaiensis | reverse complement strand
AATATAAAAAGGCACAAATGATTAGATTTTGAAGTTTATGCAAAGAAAATTATGGTTTCAGAGCCAATTTGAATTTTTGCTACCGTTGGCTCACTTGGCGGAGGTATGCACTCTCAGAGTGCTCTAGTTTATCATTTATTACCTACAATTGCAACTACCCATACTGGCCATACGCTTCAGTCCATCGATTTGACGTATTCATTGCATCTTGATTTAAAGCGCCATAAAAGAACTGAAAAAAAATTATCTGAAAATGCTTGCCTAAGTTGAAGCAATTAAATGCTTCGCGCGGAAAAGGATAATTCGCGTGAATTTAGAAAGACAAAATTAGTCTATTTTCGTTCACCAGGAAAACTTAACATTACAAGTTATAAAGTAGAATGTTATACACACATGAAAAGCACAATAAACTGCAACTGAACAATTTTGCTAATGTTTATGTAATAAACAATCACGACACACACTCAACCTCTCGCACACACGACGCCATATTGGAAATTACCCAAGATGCCTCTGTCTTGGCATTACCCAGGGTGCCCCGCTGCAAGAGGAGTGACGCTATTGGCTGATACATTTTTGCGTGACGCCACTATGCTTCAATTGCAGTTGATGCAGGCTCTATTGCTTGGCATAACTATCTGTTGTAAATAAATTGTGATTGACAGTTTGTCTCAGTCACGACTGAGAAGTCTTACGAGAAGGAGGTCCGAAGAGATTTAACTTTAATTTTTTGACAGCGCTGAAAAGAGTATAGTGATCGACGGTTGGTCATATGGAAGCGGTGGTGCTCAACTTTTTCTGTATTTTATATAAAATGTCACGTTCCTTGCAACACTCTCAGACAACTAGATAGCATTTTAGGGCTAAAAGAATCATTTTCAAACTCTTGTCCTACCGGAATACACAGCCCGCAGCATAGCACTGCCTTACGCGACAATAGTGGAGCAGGCTCTGAACTCGAACAGACATTGCCCGCTGGCTGCGGCCACACAAGTAGTTTGCGATACTGTCGCCTGTAAATCCTTCCTTTCGCTTTACTACAGTGGCCTGTTACTACTTCTTTTTTTAGCCTAACGTCACCAATGTGACCTCACTAACAATAACGTCACCGCCAGCCAGTAGCAGCGCTTACCTTGATCGCTTGATCAGGTAGCATAGAGTGTCCCTCCAATCAAGGCCTCCGCTTGTTATACACCGAAATGACGACATAAGCGCTGCGGTAATGAAGATCTCCAATGGGATGGCTTAGAGGATAACTTTTTCATCGGAAATTAAGCTATTTCCTTTGGCTCTGCCATGCAGGTACGTATATTAAAACAATTAAGCTATGAACTATGACAAGCATATGGTGGGCATGCGATGGGGAAACTGCTGCAACTTGACTTCACCGTCTCATGATTAATGTTCCTGCTTAGTCACCATTTCATTGGGCTCACCTGTCGATACCTCTTACTACTCCAACTCTGTTTTGTCGTTGGAGTTGAACAATGTTGTACCTCTGGCCGACATCTAGAAGGAAGTGTACGTCAAGAGTGGAGCTACTTGAAAAGCTGTTGTTACGGCCGTAATGGAGATTCGAACTCAATAATTCGACTGTATCAGTTTTGGAAAGATTTTTTCCCAAAGTACACCATTATTGTACTATCGTTGGACAAACCATGGTTTGATGACGAGTGCCGGTTGGCTTCCGAGGCTGAGCAAGCACCTATTTGAGCATGGCGGCCTCCGTCTCACTGTACGCTGTGGCAGACATACGCTTTACTTAGAGCTAAGGTCAAGCACGTGTTCCAGACAGCTCAGTATCGCCAGCGGTACAGCTCCAGGCAGTCTGTCGATGATTAATAATCCACATTGGAACGAAATGTAAAATTCATTCTTCGGTGCCGAGCTTCCTATGCCGGTCCCTTGAGGCCTCTGGTGGCACTATGGTTGTAGATTCCCATTCTAAGGTGGAGCTTCTTTCGGCTCACTTCGATAGAAAGCAAGGCAGAGATATACCGTAGTTACCGCTGGGATGTCCTCCTGGGCCTGGCTTGACAACGTTGGCGTTTAGATATAGCACTGTGCGAGCACTTTCGATGGGCTTTGCTCCATATGGTGGATTGGAGTCTGTCGGAATTTGCTTTTTGTTTTATAGAATACTTGCTGGCATTCTGGCTCCTAAGTTCCGTGTAATTTTTAGAGTACTAGGAATATTACACCCATTCCTAATGTTCTTGCCTCCCCAACTGTAGGGAATTTCGTACACTGATTTTGTTAAAGTAATTTAAGAAACTGGTGGTATGCAAATCAAGTCGTTTTGCTGAAACGACTCCATGGGCTGCTAGCACCGGGTCAAAGTGTGCACAGAAAGAACTTGGGTTGCTATAACGCTCTATTGCCCGTCATCACAACTCGTCCATTCAGCGTAGGATCCCCTTTTAGAAGCGCGCCTTGTTCAATTGAAATTCAGTGAGGTGCTTGATAGATTCAACAATAGAGGCCTATTGTATGATCTGAAATCTTTTGGCGAGAATGGGCGACAGTGGTCAATCATTCGGCAGTCTATTTCTGAGCGCACGCCGCGCGTGCCTGTCAATGGTTGCGTGAGTACATCGGTCAAGGTGGTTTCGGGTGTTCCTTAAGGTAGCGTTTTGGGTCCTTTGTTGTTTGTACATTAGCGACGCCCCCTCAGGGGGCATAGGATGGGTCATAGGCCATAGGGTTAGGTTAGTTTAGGTTCGCCCATCATATGTTATGGGGCTTGGTAACCTCAGGGGGTCCGTGTAGGTTACCTCAGCCATTAGCTAGGTCTTCGGGACGTCTATCTTTCGTGCCTACTTTGCTTCCTTCCCGATTTTATACTCCTACTTGCTCATGCTTTATTCGGTTCTTCCTCCTCTTTCCTGACTTGCTGTTCCCATGCGCGTTGATCCTGTGTGGGATCACCTTCGTTCAAGGGTTCCCCGCTTCTATTGGCATACTATATGTCCCCGAGCTGCGCCTGTGCTACTCTAAAGACGTTTTTTAATCGTTAATCATAAGTTACCATAACTATAAATGTCTTTATATTGTGCAATTACGCGTATCTGACACAAAACAGCACGTATCGGAAAGAATTAAGCGTGTTTAAGCTATGTCAAGTTCGCCTTAACCAGTATCAAACGAGTATGAACGATACTTTGCCGTACAGTGCTGCCTGCATGTGGCGCTGGGGCTGGGCGCTGGCAACCGCCACCGCCTAGTTACTGATGAGCAATCTGTGCTTAATAGTGTGCGTGTTTTCGCTTCCCAAATCACTGTTTTTTTTAGTTTATTGTTATTTTCAGATGAAATTTCTAATAGAGGTTAGAACTTCTTTGGTTATTTGGTGACGTAGCTATAAAAATATCTTACGGCTATCGGAAAAATTACCATTTAATGAAAAAGTCTCATGCCAAATTTCTGGAGACGATTGGCAACGTAGAAAATGAACGTGGTTATAGTAGTGAAGAAGCAATCGACGTCATCCATTCTAATAAAAATTCTGGTTTCGATGATGACATTGTAGAACCAGGTAAAAATGACTTAGCCTAGATGAAAGAGTAAAGTGTGATTCAACAAATAGGCCTGATTATGAATCTGAACAATCATTGAATGTGAGTGTTAGTGTTGAAGAACAGAACAGTCCTGCTGCAAGGGGCTTAGATTTTTCAAATCCTGCAAGTGCATCTGTTACATCAGTGTCTTCTAGCCTTTTACTAACGTCCTCTCTTCCTAGTACTGATTCTCCTACACTAGTGCAGGAAAGTATTTATGAAAGCCTCAGAAATTGGTATAATGAATACCATATCCCACTAAATAGCTTCAAAGCATTATTAGCCATTTTGAAGCCTCACCATTCTTCACTTCCTAATGATCCCAGAACACTATTGAAGACAAAAACTGGTCACATAGAAGATATGGGGGGTCCAATTCAATTATTATGGTGTTGAAAATCAAATCAAAGAAAATTGCCAGCTGTTTGAATTTTCTGATGTTATAAAACTTGATGTCAATATTGATGGTGCTCAGGTTTGCAAATCTCGCAACACATCATTTTGGCCAATACTGGTTTCATGCAACAATTCTCAAGTGTATTTCCATCATTCAATATGTCCATTTATTGCTTCTATTTATTATGGTGACAAAAAACCTCCGGTATCACCGTTTCTAAAATTTACAGGAAAATAAGCCCGTTAATATTCTTGACGCAATCATATTGTTCAGTTACTCCGCTACAGTCCTTTTAATTCAGTTATTTAGTATACTATTACTGTATTTTAAACATTTAGAATTTCCTCAGTGAAATATTTTATTAGCTACCAAATTGAATTATCATAGCACAACCAAATATGTATGAGCATTTTGAACATTAGCATACGAGCGACAGTGAGGGATTTAGGGCTGTCCTGATTCCCTGTTTAATTACCGAGATGTATATATCATGCTATCACTTATAAAAAAAGTTGTTCACTCCTACATGATGACAATAACTCAGTTGCATTCAGGATTAAAGTTTTTGAGATAGTCGTTAGGTTGGCATTTATAAGTTTAATTTTAGTTATGTTTTAGTTGGCCTGACTTGAATTTCGAAAGGTCCTAGATGACCTAATAGTTATATAGACCTGCCATCCTATAAGCCTACAATAATAGTAATAATAATCAAGAATGAAACGCCTGGGAGCTCTATTAGCAACCTAGTACTTGCATACAGAATGTACACTGTATGAACTAATTTATACTATCTTCTGCACAGCAACTGAGTTCTCGAAGCCATAAAAGGAATGAAGACTGTTTTTCCATCATTGCTGACAAAAATGAATTACCTAATTTGTTCAGTATAAATATGTGAAATTCTATGCAGTTAATTCAAAATGCAGAATGAATGCATTACTGCTCAAAGTGATACAGCTATACATCTTGGGGGGACACGTTTTCTTCCAGATTCTTTTCAGGTGAAATGGGATACAATTGAACATCCGGCCGTGTTGCCCCTAACTCGGCCAGCTTCTGTTTACAAGGTGATGCGATCCCAGCTCGATCTCATAGCAACGGAAGAGCTTCTTCTCAGCAATGACGTAAGATCCTGATTTACTTCGTAATGTTAAATTTATTTCTATAATATTAAATATAAAAAAATTTATTTCACGGCTACGGAAATTTCTATTCCATATAAAGCAGAAGGACTGGAGGAGATTCATGGAAGGACTGACGCTTCGCTATTGTGGGAATTTCGGAGTATGAGACCATATAGCTGTACTGCTGGTCCAGCGCTCTCTCCTCAGAATTCTTCAATCAATGAAGCTGCTGCATTGAAAACCAGGTATGATTAGTTTAACATGATAATGGGGCTACTGCATTTTTAGTTCAGTGGCCTCACTTGAAATATTATTGTCCTTAAGGAGTTTGCATCACCTCAAGTTTATGATTATTGAGGAGCTATAAAAATGCTTTAGAATGATGCAATGCTTCTGAAATCTGGTAATGGCAAACAGGTAATAACAATAGTCTTTAAATAAATTGGGCATGCAGTTTAAAGGCACCGTCTTGTAGATATAGGTACGCACATCAGATAATATAAATTTTAGAAATATAGATATATATTTTTGGTTTCTGAACACTCCTGAATATCAACGTGATGATTGAAATTCAGTATTGACCCAATATTGTTTCAGGGAACACATCAATATCAAGTCAATAGTAGCACAATAATTAGCTGATATTGGGTTAATGATGATATTATTATTGGGGCAATATTATTTACCAAAATATCAATCTGCTATCAGAAATTGAGCATTGAGCCAATGTTATTTTAGGGGACACCTCACTATCAAGGCAATAATAACACAATAATTACTTATTATTGGGTCAATAATAATATTATTATTGGGTCAATATTGTTTTCCAATACCAACCGAATTTTCCAAACTAGGGTATTGCCCCAATATTGGTTTTGAACATTCAGTCAATATTGAAATCGAATATTGACCCAATATTAGGTCAAAAAATTTTGCTGCCTGGGTTGCTCTTTCCTCTGTGATATCGTTCTGCTCGGAAACGGAGGCTTCAACGTTCTGACTATAACATAACACGAGCGACGCGTTTTCCTCCTTGGAGAACGCTATGGTCAATTATGCCCACAATTCCACCTTTGTAGGGGTAATTCCGGCCCCTGACTTGCGTACGGAAGTTGCCCAGGCGTGCTGCGAATTGACGCATGGTGCTCCTCAGGAAGTATGAAATTGAACGCAGATAAAACTAAGTCTATTATTGTCAGTCGGTGTTGTACTCTGTCACTTCCGCATCCTCCACTGAAGATAGGTGTCAATATTTTGCAGAGCTCAACTCTCTTGAGATCCTAGGTGTCCTTTTTGATGCGAAGCTAGTCATCTTCGTCTGTTTGAGCGACTTGTTGGCTCTGCCAGTCGGTTATGTGCCCAGAATACAGTGGGGGCTATAAGGGTTCGTGCACATCAAAATATTTAACATTTTTACTCATAGTGTATGTATTACATGAACAAAATGAAACAAATTTACTGCATAAAAGTACGTACTGCTGAAACATGCATATGAAAGTAAATGATACTCAGTGTTTAAGAAAATTATTGAATTATCTTAATTTTCAAGGGTGAAAAATAATCGTACAGCCCGAAAACAAATACATTATACCCATTTAATACTTCGTAGTGAAGCCTTTATTAGCTTCAACAGCAAGCAATCTCTTCCTACAGTCTGTAATTATTCGTATACTTTAGTAGTATTTTGCTCTATTCTTCGTGGTATATTATCTTCAGATTTGCGATGTTTGTTGGACTTCTTTCCCGGATTTTAAATTCTAAATGTCACCACAACTTCTCAATTGGATTCAAATCCGAGGATGGGCTCGGCCATTCTAAGATGTCAAAGTTTATTTCAGCAAGCCACTTCTTGGTGGACCTAGCAGTAATCTTGGTATCATTGTTTTGATGGAAAATCCAGTCAGTAGGAAGCCAGGCTCTCATCATAAAGCACTAAAGTTTCCACTCGGATTTATTGATATATTTCTGCATCCATTTTACCGCCTTTAGTTGGCAGTTTAACAAAATCTGTCGCAAAAACGCAGCTCCAAACCATGATAATACCACGACCAAATTTGGCAGTTGCAAGGCACTCTTTGGTATGCACACTTTGCCGACTTCCCCTTAGGTAAGATTCCGAGAACAATGACCAAAGACTCAATCTCAGCTTCATCCATCTGTCCATGATACTATTTCCCAATAAGAATTTGGCTTATCGTCATGCTCTTTTACGAATACTAACGTTGCATATCTGTGCCGTTTCAATGTGAGTAGTGTTTCCCTTGATCTGCGAGACTTTAGACTGTCTTTGTGTCGTTCATTTCTTACTTTGGCTTAGCTACATAAACTCCTGATAAACGCAATTCATTCTTAAGATCTTCCTGGTGGGCCATTGGATCTTTTTTTATCTCTCGTCCCATCTTGCTCCCAAATTTTGGAGAGATCTTCTTAGGAGCACCTGGACTGCATCGGTTCCCAAGCTACTTGAGATCTTTCTGTAACATTTTCCAGAGCTTAACAACTTGTTTCTTGTTTTTTGCCCTATAGTCAATTCCTACTTCCAACCATACTTTGAACCGCTCCCCGGGAGTAGTAATATAGAATGTCCCAGTTTTATCTCAAGGTTGACTTCAATAGAGTTACTGAGAACATTCTTGAGCAATTTTGAAGATTCTATTCTTTAAGGCTTAGCCAAAATCTATAGCTTCTTTACCTAAAATTCATACTGCACAAACATTTTTTCACTCCCAAAACGTGAAAATGCAACCTGGTCGATATACCAATGAATTTCTTGTTTTCATTTGCAAACTCTGAGTCTACGCCCCAAGTTAAAGGTACAACATTGTTATTTTCGCTTTTGAAATGCTACAAATATGATTAACACGCAATTTTTCGGTGTACGAACACTTATTCCCCCACGGTAATTTGGCAGACTTATCCCATAGACGGAGAGTTACTTGCCTCTGTCCTATAAGGTATTCAATAAAGAGGCCACTGGCGACATTCCTCTGTTCCTGGTCCTGGGAACTTTGGACGAAACACGCGAGCAGCGTCCGCAGCCCATCCTCTTACTTTAGGGACAGAAGTGCCGAACTTGTCAGTTCGGTCGGTGTTTCATACCCGGAACGATACTGGTATGAATTCGTTGCTGGGATCCGTGTTCAGTCGTGTCGTTCGGCAAGCATTCAAATCGGCTGAGAACATTTTCTTGCAGTGCTTTGGGCGTTTTGGAGTTGCTTTTTTGCCTGGCGCAAACAGTGTCATCAGCTACCAGCGCAGCCAATTACTCAATTAGGAGTCTACACAATATATGTTATGGGGAGCCGCACCCCTAAGGGTTACTTTAGCATCAGTGAAATATATGAACCTTCACTTCTTTATTACCTACGCCAAGAAGGTTATGTTTTTATCGAGTTTGTCTGCCTCTTTGTCTGTTACCAAGATAACTCAAACAGTTATGGACGGATCTTTACGAAATTCACAAGGATTGTTAGGCATGTTAAGAATAATAGATGATTTACATTAGGTGAAGATCCATTCAGCCGATTGTTAGTTTGTTTGTCTGCCACTTTTTTCGCAGCTATATAACTCTAAAAAGTTATGGACGGATATTTAGAAAATATACATGAGTTGTTAGATATATCACGAAGAGTAAATGACCAAGTTTTTTCATGATCTGTTTGTTTGTGTCTGTGTTTGATTTTATGGTTGTAAGCAAAATAACTCAGAAAGTTGAGAACGGATCTTCATAAATGTTGTAAGAATTGTTAGAAATGTTAAATGACATAAATAATGAAATTTTAACAGTAATATGTTGGTCTATTTATATGTTTGACTAATGTTTGCCTGAATGTTTGTCAGCAACGTTACTCAAAAACTGATGAACGGATCTTCAAGAAAATTAGAAAAGCTGTTATTAGTACTGTCAAAAGACACAAATGATCACATTTTGGTGCTGATGAAAAAGGAAATCATAGTTTCTGAACCGATGCAAATTTTTTGTTAATTTGTCTTACTTGTCGGAGGTATGCGCTCTCAGAGCGCATTAGTTAGCCTTTCTTCTTTGTTGTTCGATTGTGCAGTTTTTCTCTCTGCTTGAGTTCCTACATATCTCTTCCTATTGCTTTGACTCTTTCTTAGCTAAGCGATGACGGGACACCTAGAGATGAACAATATACGAATCGAGCCGCCTAATGGCCTTCCTCGGAACCTCATCCTTCCCATGGGTAAGCATTACTGCATGACCGTTAGCACTTTGGCGTTTCATAAAAGATTCTCTGTCAACCATTCACCTGTTTTGTGTAATTTTGTAAAAATCTACGAGAAGCAGTTGAAAAAAACTCTGTTACCTACGACGATCGTTTCGCTGTTTATCAGCTCATCAGGTGGGATTCTCGAAGTTGGTAAATTTGGTGATAGAAATTTTGCAAAATTTAGAGGATATTACAGGGAGATGTAACTATGATTCCGGATTATCAAAAGTATATATGATATTAAATCAATATGCTTGACTTAAGATGTCATTTATACTTTTGATAATCCAGTGTCATACATGTAGTTACATCTCCCAGTGATTTCCTCTTTAAATTTTGCGAATTTTCAGGGACTAAATTTACTAACTTTGAGAATCCCAACTTATGAGCTGATAAACAGCGAAACGAGCGTCGTGGGTAACAAAATTTCTTCTCGTCGATTTTTACAAGATATTTATGCCATTTCAAGAAGTAGGCTAATTTGTAGAATTTCTGGGTATTGAGTGGTGAAAGGATACTGCGTCCTTTGGGCTTCTGCCTGCTTTCCCACATGATTTTTTTGCTCCATTTTTTTAATGAAAATAATAAGTTAATTCGAAAAACGAATTTCCTGGTGTTATTTTCGGCCATTAGATACACCAGTTGCAATTATATGAACTAAGAAGTTGAGGCCATCCTTACACTAACAGCCTACTACTAGGTCTCGTGCCCACAGACAAGCCGTACTTGCGGCAGAGAAGAACTTCCCATCACGACAATCGGAGGCGCACTGAGCATGGGTAGGCAGATGCGGCGCGGACACAAGAATGACGATAGAGATTAATTCTACTAACAATACAGCCTCCCTTCCATTTCGCCGCCGAGGCGGACTGCGCGTAAAACAGGCAACACGGAAGTGAGTTCTTTTCAATTCTCGATTGCCCCTCACACGCGAAACCTCTGCGCCTCGCCGCTGTTGGGAGAGAGAAAATTACTCCACCACTGGAAGTGATGCCCGCCGTGATACAGACGGGTAGATACCTTTGTCCGAGCGAATATTAATTTCTGACTGTAGCTTGCTTCGCTTTTATCTTGTTTCTCTTCATTCATCTCGACTGGACTGATGAATAACTGCGTGTATGCTGTGCATGGAGGTACAAATGAGTTTGCAGTCGCTGGTGGTAGAGCTAAAGCCTGATGGTTTTATTTCTAAAGCCCAGGAATTGGAAAGCGCTATTTTTACTACCCTCATGACGTTACTTTAGGGCGTAATTTTAGTGGCAGCTTCAGTTGGCAGAATACTCGCTGCTAAGCGATCACATGATCAATCTATACGCTGCTATAGTCAAACCAGCGTACGGAGTCCGATGGGCGTGGCTAAGAACGCCAAGCAACTTTGCCAAATCTCACTTAAGCCCGTGGTATAACTTGTCTCAATCGATAAAGTTATATTTATATTCGAAAACTCAAAGTGCATTATACCCAGTCGGAAATTATGGTTGTGATTATAGTAGAATATAGTGGTGTATGAGAGATTCCAGTCGATTATGGATGATGAAACACTATGGTAGATATGTCGACCATAACATAACGTTGATTTTAGTTTATTTAGGTCGATATTGGTGCAGACAATATTGGTTGTTTGTTTGTCAAGAAAGGAAGCTCTATGGTAGTACATTGATGTTTGACGACTATATATGGTAGATGGTTGTACAAGGATGTTTAAGGACTATATATGGCAGAGCATATGCTAGAGCATAACTATGGTAGCTTATCAACGGATTTCCGTACGTACGATCATGAGGGGAATTCCTCACATTATATATGGGGCAGAATATGTATGGATTGCCATGGATTTAATAATATGGCTAGACTTCCCAACATTATCGACCAAAATAATATTGTATGACTATAAGCTTGAATGCGAAACATCTAAAAATTCATATCATAGTGCAAAAATTGTGCATATTTTCAGTCTTTTCTTTCCT
>LQNS02276930.1:10537735-10549800 GCA_001587735.2 Parhyale hawaiensis | reverse complement strand
ATCATTCGCTGAACACAGTCGATTTTGGTTGTGAATGTTTTTTTTTTACGGTTCACTATGGTAGATCATGGTTGTGCAGCTAAAACCTTAATAGTTGTAATTGGGTATTTATGGTTGGGAATTATGGTTGATATTATGGTCGAAGGTGGTGACATATCTCTACCATACTGCACCCCATAAATGGTTGAATATGGAGGATATTTCGATAATAAACAACCAAAGTCTCGACCGTAATCATAGTTGTTCTACTATAATCACAACCATAATTTCCGACTGGGTAGTCAATAGATTAGAATTGGCACTGCTTCGTTTAATTCAGCCCCGCACCTAAAGGACTACTTACGCTGGTTTGACTATAGTGCTTCATTCTCACGTCATTGCTAGTGACGTAACTTACAGCTCCATTTTCACCACGCAGTGTCTTCGTACGATACAACTGTACTCCTTGGGTCTTTCCCCACGTTCATGGGATTTCGTTCCCAGCTATTCACTTTCAAAGTTTAGTTCTCTATTTTAATTTTCATATTGCGCATTAACTATTGAAAGATACCATCCACTTTGTTTTTAAGCGTATGAGATTTGTAAGTGCCTTGGAAGCGGCGGAGGTCCGAAGGCCTGACTTCCCAAGACACGGATGGAAAAAGTTTCCGCCCGTAGAAGGAGGCGTTGGGGAAACGGCGTGTCAGGTAGAAAAAGTTGTACCGAGTACACAGAGCTTTAGGATCACTGAGCAAAGACATTGGTCTGCCTATACCTTTCATAGCTTTTCTCGTTAGCAAGGTCTGCAATGACAATACTCGCTGGTCAGCACGGTCTGCTACTCAACATCAGCATATCAGAACGGGCTGCATCACACCCTTTCTGCCCGTTAGCCTCAATTAATATCTCCCAATCAGTACTAAGCTTCATTCCATCACCGACTCTGATTGCTGCACTTTGCTAACTGGAATGTCTCGCTTCTTCCGTATGGCAACACTGCCGGGTTAATCAGGCCGAGGTCTCTGCGCAGCTCGGCTCTAATTGTTCACTGTAAATTCATCGCGGATACATTCATCGACTGTAAATGCATCGAACGGCAAATACAATGAACGGAAAATTCGTTCACTTGCAAATTCATCAAATGGTAAATTTATTCAACCGTGAATTCATTGAATGGTGAACTCATTGCGGTAAATACATCGCCTGGCAAATACATCGAAAGGCAGATTCACCGAACTTTCATTGAACGGAAGATTCATCGAATTGTAAAATCATTGAACCGTAAATTAATCGTATGGTAAATTCATGGAATGATAAATTCATCGAACGGAAAATTTTTTTATCAAATAATGAATTCATCGAAAGGTAATTAAAGCTAATGGTAATTGCAAGGAGAAGCTGAAGGCACACGTAGCTGAACGAGAGTGGCAAGGACGAGTGCGACTGCAATAAGCAACATAACACGTACCTGAATGTACTGGAACCAAACCTAGTCTATCCTAATATAACCAAACCTAGCCTTACCTGGATTAACCTTACCTAATCTTACCTAACCTAACCTAGCTTTACCTAACCCCTAAAGTGACCTAACGGAAGTTAACCTTCACGCTCGCCTGTTCTGCTTCGTGAGTATTCCAGTCCTGCTCAACTATGACCACGTAGACTGTGTTCTCTAAGTGGTCTTGGCTCAACGCAGTTAGTTTCGTTCAGTTTCCCGTGCATTCATCTCTTCCAAATGAAAGTGAACAGTTACTAATCGATGAACTTACCATTCGATGAACTTACCAGGGCTGGGCATTGAGCCGCATAATGCGCCCCTTGAGCCCATGCGCCCCGGGCGCACTGCCCTTTTTGGGGGCGGAACGGCGCGAGGTGTCAAGTTTTTAAAAGAGGCGCACTAAGAACTGGCGTGTTTCAATTTTATTGCGCCTCTTTTTGCGCCTCTCGCTTCTAAAACGAAAAACTTCTCACAGGGCTGTCGCGCATCAGGTCATTGACCAACATCATGAAATTTCCCACTCGACTTTCGTGTTCTTTGTGAAAATTGATCGAAGCGTTGAGACCGTCAGTATTGTCTATATATGTAAAATATTCATATAATGTGAACAGTGTAAACTCTGAAATCGAAAACAAGCAAAAGTAGAGACCTTTTTTCACCAAACATCTAACGTACTGAATGTTAGTTCCGAATCTTTCGTCGATGCTTCATGAATGCTCGTATGGCAATAGGTCCTTTAACTGTTAATCCGGCAACTACATTAAGTAGCACTTAGTAACCACTCTGTGTTGGGTAAACATTAGGAAATATCAAAGAAAGAAGCAAACACCAAAAGCGCATGAGACCATGATTGAACTAAGCTGGAGTAATCAGTCGAAGAATGAAGTACTCTTTGTACACAGTTCCATTAACATTTCCTCAAAATGATTTGAGCTCCGGCTGGCTATCTACCTGCTAAGCATTGACGTCTTCAAGTTGGGAAAAGTGTCTTCAGTACCTGAAGTTTATTTGTGGGATGATCTGTCAAATGAGGCAATGCCCTCGCTTCAAGTGTCGCCTAATATTACCCCCTCTACAGTTAGTTGCCTACAGCACTTATCGAGCCAAACTCAAGTAAACGCTACGTAACAAACGTTTTCTCATTTGCGAATCATTTTGTAATATTATTTGACTGTCAGCAAACAGTATAGTTCGCAACCTTGTGTCTGAGTGTTCAATAAATTTGAACGATTATAAAAACGCGTCATTAATCTCATAGCCAAGGGATTTTTTAATTTATTAGTTTATTCTATAGACAAATGCAGGAAGCAAAGAGCGTAACGGGAGGACTCACGAACGAAAAATTAGCACCAAAAGGTGACGATATCATCGACGAATCTATGGCTGAGCAGCCTAGGAGCATTTTAACTAATTTAACCAGAAAAATGGTCTCTAATTGCGAAATTCATCTCAAGCGTATAAATAAATGAAGATCATACATACTAATTTTGTAATTATCTATTGAAAATTGCAGTGAATGTTGGTGGAAACTTTCACAGCACTAGCGCCGAATTTGTTCTCTTCCGGCGACGTGATTTAACTTCTTTTTCTTGATTGAAGCCTTATATACACATCATATTCAGTTCACAGTGGTCTTCACATAATATATATATTCCTTACCACCAAATATAAGCACCATTATAGCCAATTCTGTACACGAGAGAAACCACAGAAACATCCTATTGCTCGTATTTTCTGTACTAGGTGAGAACATTTTGCAGCTCAAGTAGCTGGCCAGTCATGAGAGGGAGACTGAATGAAATACATCGAAAAAATACGGTGATATGTTCAAGAAAACAATATACGAAGGCGAGAGGTCCCACACCTAAGCACTTGGACTCGTCGATGTGATGTGAATTTGCTACGCGCGGTCACGGCTAAGTTTTATTTCAGGCCTATTGGGTCCTTCTGCTGCATTGTTTGCTGCCTGGAGTAATGTATCCTTTGTAAATGAATACGTGTGCATATCTGATTATTTCAGGTGTTTTTTTTTTCTTTTCATAGGCTGTAGAATTACATAGCAGCTGGCGTTTATCTCTAGGATGTTATATTCTATGGCGACGAGAACTATATTTTCAGCTTTCAGCTCTTCATAGTTTCTAGACGTAAGTGTCACTTTGTATGAAAATAATGTATCTTTAAGATTCTCTCTTTTATTCGGGAAGGCGGGTGAAGATGCTGTTATTAAAAGCCAGTAGGCTATGTAATAGTATTAGCAGTTAGCTCATGAAAACTGTCACAGCACTGATAATAACATAATCTATCGTTATTGAGGACAGAATGATCCTGTGAACTTTATAGACCGTTTACAAACACAGTTTGTTTGATGTCTTTCTCAGCACAGTGAAGGTTCACGGACTGTTCACTGCTTCCCACCCTGTAGTGACGAGCACGCCGAGAATGAGTACTTTGAGTACGCCAAGCTCCAGATGCAGGCTCTTCTCAGAGGGTGTCGGAAGAGGCTTGCCCACCTCGCGGTGGCGTCGAGAAATTTGCAGTGGACGGATTAGAGAGAGTTAGAGTAAAATGCGGAGGCGCGGACGTTGCTACGGGATATAGGTGTGTTGGTTATACGGTAGCAATATTAGCGCGGAGTGACGATTTGGCTCATTTTATGAGAGCGGAGGCTGAAGCCTCTTCCCATTTTTATTGATGCCGCTATTGGTACCTCGTTGAGGACAACAGCCTCCTGGAGGCCCCTGGTCTCCCTCCTAACTTTACCCCTAACCTCTTGCACAGGATCGCCTCTGAGCTGATAGATGTCATCAAGACCAGGATCAAAATAAATAGCTGCGGAACATGATAATGCCAAGTGAATGGGGTTAGCAACAGCTTACTATACACAGTCTCAGCACATTCGGAGCCAAGCTCAAACACGAGATATTCAACGTTCTCTCCGGTATACAGCTGGCTAATCAGCTGGTGGTTAGTGTCCTGAGGAAGGCCATGAACAACAGGCAGCTCTCCCAGGATAGCCTCCTGTCCTGGGAACTGTTTACCTCATGCACAGGGGAGCGTGCGCAGGCCTTTTCATAAAGTACAACATGACCCTCTCGCTAGCTCTGCCGACGTGGAGAGGCTTTTGAGCAGTTGGGAATATGCTCAGGTCCACTCTGGACGAGGTTAATTTCGAGAAGGTAGCCTTTCTCATGGGCAACTTGCTCATCTTGGGGTAGCAGCACTACAAGGAGTACAAAAAGAAAGGGGAAAGGGAGAGGAAGAGTTTGGTGGAAGATAGAGACGAGGAAGCTGAGGAGAAAGAAGCAGAAAAGAAGAGAAAAATGGCGGAAGATGACTAGTAGAATCTTAAGTTCCATGTGTACAGTTTCTGTTCAAATTACCATAGCAGTAAACATGTTCTTATGCTAGCTTTGATGCACTTAGAACTATTTTTGTTGTTGACACAGTGAAATCAACAGGGAAGCATCAAAATTACTAAGGGGCGACCTAGGATACATAGTGGCGCTGGCACAGGCGCAAAGGTAAAAATAAAAATTGAGGCCCAGGGACGAAGGTGCTGTACCTGTCATAGATGAGGCGGAAGGGCGCATGCGCACTGGTAAAAAAAAAGCGGCGCACCCACCCCTGGAATTTACCTTGCCATTCCATGAAAATACCATCCGATGACTTCACCATTCGATGAATTTACTATGTGATGAATCTGCCGTTCGATGAATTTACAATTCGATGAATTTACCACGAGATGAATTTACTGGCTCCTGTCTTTCGTATGGCAGCACTGAATGCCCTTTGCGCATGATATCGTAGAACACAAACTTCTTTCGTATATATTTCCTTAGCCAGTTAGTACTGTTATTTGCCACTTGGTCTTGCTAAGTGCCAGCTGAAAATGTTAAGTGCAAGTTAGTGTCAGTTGGTGCTGATAATTTCCAGTTATTTCCCCAGTGGTATTATAATATGACCATTTACTTAATAGTTTTATAGCTAGTCAATTGGTAGCTTCTTCGTGCTATTTCATGTATGTATTTCTTACCGTAATATTTTAGGTAAAGGAAGTGCAGTACATGTATGCCACCAGTACGAGGAAGTTGCCAACTGACTATGCTCTGTCCATTTTATCAAGGCAGTTTGGGCGTGGTCAAATTCCTCTTACAGCGTTGCCAATTCTATGCGCATTTCTGAGATTTTGTTCTGCCCACATCTTAGCTCCGCCAACTAACTGCGTAAATATAGAAATCTCAGCAATACGTACGCATAGAACTGGCAACGCTGTTGAGGAATTTGACCATGCCTAAACTGTCTTCATGAAATAATCACAGTATAGCTATAATACAAATAGTCATATAAATTTAGTTATACCAAGGGAAATATGTTACCGGCAATTGTAATCTATCAGTACGTCGTCGCCCTCCAAGTCATATCTGATGACAAAAGTTGTATCTCTCCTTTTTTTTTACTTGTGCATTTCCTCATTACCACGATTCAACAATTTTAGAATTCTGGCTCGTCACAACAGTCATTTCTATAGTTTCTCTTCGGCTGCACAGAGTCATGCTCTTCAATTCGTGGCTCTTCACGACAGCTATGTACTCATTTACTTGCTTGCCACAACATTTTCTTAATTTTCTCGCTTACAAAAGCCACAACGTTCATTCGATCACGTTGTCAGTCACCACTATTCTATGACCTTAACTTTCCGCTTGCAGCAACAATCATTTATTATTTCCCGAAACAGTTTGATAGTAATTTCGAATTCCCCGGCAATTCCATACATTCTGTGTTTTAAATCATGCGGATTTAGGAAAAGCAAAGGTTACTGAATGTATTCATCATTCGATTTAATCGTTCACCGACTTAAGAGCAGAGCTGGGATTCAGTATATTTTCTGTACCGCCGGTATCGGCATTCGGTAATTAAAACGAGTCTTTCGGTTCGGTATTTGAAAAAAATATATATATATACCATATCATTCGGTATTTTTTCGGTACTTGGTTCGGTATTATTATTAAAACTCGTGCCCAGGACCCCAACGGACAGGAAGCATAACCCAATTGAAGCACTTTGCAACACCGGAAAGCCCAAAATGCTGCTAAAGGAAATCCAACAAAATGCCATTTACAACTGATTTGAATGCCTGCAGGACGACATGAACGAAAGCCGATGCCCGTAATGAGTTCCAAACACCAGCACACCAGGGTACGAAGCACCGACCGAACTGATTAGTTCGGAACTTAACATTATCAGACGTGAAAGAATGCGCACCGACCGCAGCACGTGTAATTCTCCTCGAGACTTTGAGGGCCGGGACAGAAGAATACAACCTATGCCTCTCATTATTGTACACCTTTTAAAACATACAGAGTTCGGCCACCTTCTCTCCTGTGGGACATTTTCACCATATCATTATCTACGCACAGCCTGCTGGCTGAACTAACGAGACCGGTCCAACAGACGTAAGGGACTGTCAGCAGTTGAAGCCCAGACCAGTGAGCAATACTCCAACACAGGCAGCAAAAAAGCAGAAAGGCATTTGCAGACAACCTCACTGTAACCAAACACAGAATTCACCTTACGCAGGAGCCCAACCTTACTGGAAGCATGTGGCACCAGTCGTCTAATATGCGGCTCAAAAGTAAGCTTCTTATCAATGACAACACCAAGAATCTCCAAGGAGCTAGACTCCTGGAGTAAAGTGTCATCTATCTCCAGATGTGGATGCTGCGGTACAAATGTCCGAGACTGACTGACAATCATCCACTTGGTTTTACTGGCATTCAGCTTCATATTTCAGGCCGAGCACTATGCACTAATGAGTGACAAATCCCTATTCAGAGACTAGGCGACAGCATTACGCATGCGGGGAGCAGGTATCATTGCTGTCAAAGTGAAATCGTCGGCATAGTTGATAATCGTGTTTTACAGCGAAGAGAACATGTCACTAGTATACAGAACGAACAACAGCGGGCAAAACACGTTATCCTGAGGGACGCCAGACTCCATCGTGACCGAGGCACGCAAAGCACCGTCAACAGACACACTCTGCGTTCGCTCAGAAACAAAATCACAAATTATTGACAGAACCCTACCGCCAACACCAAATGACTCAAGCTTCTATAGTAGACACCTGTGCTTAACCCTCCCTGTCAAACGCCGAACTAAAGTCCAAGTGTACAAGGTGTGTCTGAGACCGATAATCCAGCGCAGACAGTAAATGGTGTCGCGTCGACAATAAGGCGTCACAACAATCAAACCAGTTTGGTAACAGTAGTTTCAACAGAATAAATCTGCAAGAGTGTTCGAGAACTCCTCAAAAAATTTTCTAATGCATTGCTTATAATTATTTGTATCAATGCAATAATAAATACATAAATCATGATAAATGAAGTTCATAATAGACTCACTGAGTTCAATTGTAATTGAAGCATCTTCAACATCATCATCGGCACCTCCTTCTTAACCAACAACTCCTGCAGTTCGGCATGTGGACGAGGTACATTAGAATCTTGGTGGATCCATGGTTTACATGATAGTTTTGGTGAAACGGCAAACTGTATTACACGGACACTAAAAAATTTACTCGTATCACTCTATGAAACAAAGTTTTTTATAAGTTTTCTTCAAAGGAATGCTGAAACGTTTTTACACGTACATGAATAATATTGTGGTACCCTATATTCACGATTAGCAAAGAAATTAACACAAATATGAGGAATGTATGATCACTCACTGGCAGTTCACGCTGCACTACGCTCGGAAGGACGTGACATTTGAGTGAGCGAAACATTATAACACACTACGCCCAGTTCTCATAGCGAAGCATCTCTTCACTTCAACGGAAGGCAATACTGCGTGAAAAAGCTGAAGTGAACGAAAATCAATGGAATTTTCCTAATGTCTTCCAAGAAAGACAGTGGGTCATAAGCCTTAGAAGTTTCTTTTGTCGGCACAAGAAATTCAAATGAACCGAAGAAAGTCATTCGGTATATCCATTCGGTAACGGTAGAAGATTCAGAAAAGATTCGGTATTTCGGTAGATGAAACCACCGCCTGTACTACCAAAATACCGAATTGCATTCGGTAGTCCAAGCTCTGCTTAAGAAGAATGGGTTACAGCATTAGCCAAAATCGTCCTCCGATTTAATCATCCGCCGATTTAAGAGGAGAGGGTTGCTGTTATTGTCAAAATTGTCCTCCGCTTTAAGCGTCCGTCGATTCAAAAGGAGAGAGTTGCTGCATCTGCCTAAATTGTTCCTCGATTTACTTACGAATTTCCTACATTGGAGCACGACCCCTCTCGACTGCACTCCCTCCCTCCCTCCCATGCCGCATCTTCGGACTCCACCAGTCGGAGGGCCACATCAGTCCGCATAATTGAGGCAGTCCCCAAACAAAGGATATTTAGAGGACAGTTAATGCGATTGTTTGGGAGCGCTTGGGAGTCTGACGTGCAGGAGACATACGACCGGACTTTGGGACCATGACATCGTCTTTTGCTCTGGAGGAAGTGGGAATGGAACCATGCCTGGGTTCTCCTTATGCTCGGATTTTCAGTTAAAACTGAAGGACGAAAATCTTTACTACGCTGCTCACAATTTTTAGTATTTCGAGAACTTATGGATCATAAGTGATAGTATTGTTAGGTTTGCGCAACCTACGCCTTGGGGAGTCGTGCCCCACATGAATCACATCGGTCCCCGCAGCCCTAGTTTGTCCCTTGAAACATTTCTCTTTCATACCCACTTTGTTTCTATGATGTTTAACAATATTCTATTTTCTCAAACTAACGGAGTTACTCTGGGAGCCCTCTCGGTCCTACTCTTGAGAATGTCTTCTTATGCCATCATGAAAACAATGGTTCGCGGATTGCCCTGTTGAATTCAAGCCTATATATTATCGTAGATATGTTGATGACACTTTTCTTTCTATTTGTCTTCCTCTTTTTCTCTTGATCCAGAGTGAGGTCACCTTCGTACACG
The DNA here is from genome assembly GCA_001587735.2 of Parhyale hawaiensis. Classification (NCBI taxonomy): domain Eukaryota; kingdom Metazoa; phylum Arthropoda; class Malacostraca; order Amphipoda; family Hyalidae; genus Parhyale; species Parhyale hawaiensis. Next base: position 10,540,347 of record LQNS02276930.1, on the reverse strand, counting down.
GGTTCCATTTTTATAGCGAGATATTTTGGGGGTCATCGAATGGTTGCAAAAATTAAGCCCAATAGGCTTCACTTGTTCGGTCCTTCAGAGTGGTCCAGTGGCCTCGCCTAGTCGAAATGGAGTTTTCAGCAGCCGCAAACGCAGCTCAGTTGCTTCTAACACCTACAGCGTGCTTCATAGTGGCGAAACCAACGCTTCTGTCCGACGTCCGGATAAGATCAAGCTTGATAGGCTCGAGTGCGGCTTACCAAACAATGGTATCAATAATGCCCCTTCCTCCTCCTGTCTATAAACACCGGGCTGTAATTAGATTGACTCACTCGCAATCCACTGGCAGACAAAACTACGACTTTCAGATTAACTTGCCGGGAACTCCATGCAGGTACTTTGGCCTCGACCCTCCTAAATCGAAGTTTTTGCGTTAACCCGTAAATGTTAACTCATGAGAGTTCCACAAATTCAATCTTGTTCCATAAGATGAACTTTTAACACTTCTCTGCTATCCGAGTCTGCATCTAACACGTGCAACTCGATATAATAAAATAGTTAAACTAACCCTCGTGTCTGAGGTTCCGTATAAGTCAAGCCTTATTTTCTCCGGCCAACGGAACGTGCTCTGTACCTCATGAATGTAGAACTTAACGGGCTTCTCTAGTAGATGCTGTACGCTTCTCTTTTACCATACCTGGAGCTCCGGTAAATGTTTTTAATTAGCCAAGTGTGGCGACTGGCGCGTCTCCTTTTTTGAGACGCTCCTTCACAGAAGCAGGCAACCCAGCCTTGGCCCACTGAGGCTGCTCGTTAAGGCCCTATTCCACGGGCGGGCAGTGTTTGGCGAACAGCGGGCAGAATCTCGGGGGAACATGCCCGCCGAACACTGAGGTGTTATTACACGAGACGGTGAAATCTGAAGGTCACGGCGGTCGGGCAGCTCTAAGTTACATACGGCACCTTTCATCTGAATATAATTAAACAATAAGCAAAATCTACAAGTTTTGGAGTGGAAGAACTACTACAGCTAGCTTGAAATGATTTTGCAACAATTTGAAAGGCTTTAAAAGAAATAAATTTGATGATCGCCTGATAATGCCCGCTTTTCTGAAGGCAAAGTTCACGCAGTGAGCAAACCTCTGGCAGCAGCGAACGTCTGCCGGGCAGCGGGCAAAATGGGCTGCCCGCCGGGTAATTCCTCCTGTTTGCCGGGCAATGTTCGCCCGTGTAATAGGGGCTTGAGTACGGCGCTGCGCTGCGGCGAAACGGAAGCTGCGATGTAGCGTGGACAGTGCCAGCCTGCACCGTGTCAGTGTGTCCGGGAGTAGTGGTCAAGGTGACAACAGACTGTCCGCGCGCGGCGGCAGTCTGTCACTTGTGCTGAGAGGTTGCGCTGTGCTACAGGTGCAGCGGTCTGTCTGTGCAAGCTCCCGATGAAGTGGGCTGTGATTGGCTTCGTAGACTACTGCAGTTTATGTCTTCAGCCTCATAACCTGTTTCTGGTCGTGAGTGCTCATGGATTTTTTTTTTTTTTTTGAGGGGGAGGATTGCTGTCTTCTTTGTATACTCATGGTAGCAGCAGGCTTACGTTCTGAGCTCACACTCCTTGTATCGCAGGTTCGAAACCAACCCAGGCACGCGAGCTTGTTGCCGACACGCCTGCTGACTCGGCAATGGTAGGCGTGCAGAGCCAAGGCCTCGCAGAGTACATCAGAAGGCTTTGGCACAGCTTACGAGGGGGCACCTACCCTCTTCAAAGATGAGGGAGGTAGGGGTGCGGGTTGTTGAACCTCCCATCAAAATGGCTCCATAGTTCTTGATGCCCCGTGATCGGCTGCAGCTGCACTTACTTCTCTAGAGCTAGTAAGCCTACATATATCCGCAGTAAAAACTAGTGCGAGTAGGTTTCCCAGTTGTGGGTGAGGTCAAGTTGACGTTGTCTTCACCTGATCCGTGAACTACCCCGAAAAGGACAACGTACTCTTTGCAACTGACCATTAGACTGATTTGGCTGCCTCGTATCCCTCGCAGAAACTTACAGCGCGCTGTATAGCACAAGATCGATAGTTAAAATGGTTTCAAACACTGAGAAAAGTTTTCATACTACCAACCCTGGACAAGTTATGATAACATATACCTACCTGCCGACATTTTTATCTATCTACCTACGCTCCTTTCCTACCTACGCTTCTCCTTACCTACCTATCTGACTACCGATTTACCTAGCTATGTGCCTACGTGTACCAATTTACCTGCCTTTCTACCTCTCTACCTTCCTAACTGCCTCCCCTGCTCCTTATCTATCTAGTCGTATCTACCTACTTGCGACGTATGCTACGCATTTGTGAGTGGTAGATGCAGTTCGCTCCCAAGTGCAATTATTTAAAACAGTAGCTGCAGTTCGCTCCCAAGTGCAATCATTTAAAACAGTAGCTGCAGTTCGCTCCCAAGTGCAATCATTTAAAACAGTAGATGCAGTTCGCTCCCATGTGCAATCATTTAAGACAGTAGATCGATGCAGTTCGCTCCCATGTGCAATCATTTAAAACAGTAGATGCAGTTCGCTCTCAAGTGCAATCATTTAAAACAGTAGATGCAGTCCGCTCCCAAGTGCAATCATT
>LQNS02276930.1:10454703-10470682 GCA_001587735.2 Parhyale hawaiensis | reverse complement strand
TTTTTTTTTTTTCTTCATTCTTTTGTTTTCTCCACCCGCTGGGTTGGTTGCGTGGGGGTTTTTTAACCTCATGGAGTTTCTCCGTTCCTACGTCGCCAGCCTGGTGTGATTTAATAATAATAATAAATAATAATGATAGATATATTAAGATCTTCTGCGCCCTGCTCTATGTCAGTGTATTACATTTAAAGTTGGACTGTTCTCTTTACATGTCTCTTCAATTGCTCGCACATACCAATCCAGAAAGTGCACAGTACTGTATCACATTGGAAACAAGTTCCTTTAATTCCAAGATCGCATCTTACCATTCAAGCCAAATTTGCATTCAAGCGCTGTCAGATGGATCTCTCTACGTGACATTCGCTTATAAGAATCAGTCGAATATACAAACTAGAACGCCTTATGGCGTAAGACCATCACCCGCGGGGGAGGCCAATTCAAAGCCGTCAGTTTTTAAATCTAGTTAACTTAAGATTTTTCCATTTTTCATATCTCAGACAACCCACCTGACTGCTTCAAAAATTAAACATATTTATACATATAATATATTATGACTCATCTCCATCTGCCTATTTTTGGGCGGACAGACAAAATTCATCGCCGACAATTTTCATGACCATCAAACTAGTTTTTGCAGTGCTCATATGTAGGTCTATGTTAGAGCAAATAATAAAACAGTTTTAGAATCCGTGTAATATTTCTAACAAAATAGTGATCTCGAATTTCCTTCTCGTTTTCTCTTGATAAGCAATTTTTCAGAGCTTGGCACGACGGCCATCGCAAATTATACGATGGCGATGATCTGAAGACCATCGCCATCGGAAAAACTACGATGTTACGATGGAACATCGCAAAAATCCATCGGCGATAGCGATGGTCCGATGGAAATTGTATCAAACAATCGGCAATGGCCATTTTCTCCATTGGTGATGGTGTTATGAGGAAGAAATAGTCCGATGAAACGGCTGAACATCCCATCGGCGATGGCATACGATGGGAATCGTCATCGGTTGTACTTCCGATGCCGACGGAGTAATGAAACAAGACTAAAGCTACAGAAAAACCGCCCCACGAGTTTGAAACATTAGCTTTTTTAGTAACATTAAAACAGGGAGTGGGTTACAAAGTTTATTTGGTGAACTTTCCGGAGAGGTCAGTAATGACATTTAGTATTTTTGTTGGCATATTTAGGTAGAATTAAGACATACTTAGACATACAAGAGTAGCGTTTTCATCGCAAATGCTTACTTTTAGAGGTATTTGACCTTAAGGTTGCCAATTTAAGAAGCACCATTACGGCCGTGGCAAGACATCAAGAACGAAGCCTTGTAATAGTTTTTCGGCAACAACATTGCTCTTATTCATTAAGGTTAGGCAAGAAAGGACTAGTTCTGCTAATATCCTACAAAAAATATGTTTAAAAGACAGTGTGGAGCGATATCGTGCTTGTCGTAATGACGAATCTTATTTTTTCTCATGCAAAAACAATGAGAACTTTAAAGTCAAATATCTCGAAAACTAATCATTTGCAGCGAAAACGTTATTCATGAAAAACGTCTTAGAGTGACCTAAGTAGTGTATAATGCACTGAGATCGCCGTTTTTGAGGGTAACCTACCCTCGCGGCTCCCCTCGCGCGTGAGCTTCCGGTTTGCAACGGCCAATACACTACCGGTTTTGCGGGGGTCAGGGGGGCGCAAACTGGAGTGGGCGGGGCCTGGGAAACCGGAAGGGGCGGCGCGATGACCTGGAGGCGCGAGGGGAACCTACCTTCAAAAACGGCGATGTCAGTGCATTATACACTACTGACCTATTTTACCTAAATATGTCAACCAAATACTAAATGTCATTACTGATCTAATCTAATCGGAAAATGACAGTTTATTTTAATACATTCCCCAGATCTAACAATGTTAATTACTATTAGGGTTTTGAAAGGTCATTCGATTTGAAGCAGATAAGCTACTAGGCAAATGATTAAACTTAGTACAGTAGGCTTTAATTAACCCCAATAACCTGGGCTGTACATTTCGCACCTCTCATCAGGTAGGAATAGTATTACTTCTGTAAAAATCGCACACAGGTCCAAATTAAAAGAGATGCTGCTTTTATTCGATGTCTATCGTTTGAGATCTTTGTATTTTTGAAATGTGTTACTGCGATGGTCCATCGCCGATTGTGAAGCCCTACGATGGTCATCGCCGATGGTTGTTTCTTCGTAGTCATCGCCTAGGAAAATATGGTGATTTTTAATTCCGATGGCAATGGAACGATGGTATTGCATTCTCGCATTCTCCATCGTATGATGGCCATCGTACCATAATCGGAGATGCCAAGCTCTGCGATTTTCGATTTCTAAGTGGAATATTTAATAAAAAGAATTTGGTTTTGAGCTGCGACGGAAAAAACTGAAAGTAAAAATTGATAAAAATGTGATTACTATTTTTTTAGAAATGTTACAAGGATTCGAAAAATGTCTTTGGTTTTTCTCTAGCAAGAGAATTCATTGACTTCTCTTTATTTTCAAGTGGAAAAATCACGTTTTACATGATAGGCAAAAACGTTACTTACTTCGTTACGATGCGGCGCATCACCCTCGGAGGTATTAGCGCCCTCAAAAACGTAAAATATTATGGTGAAATGTCATATAATGTACTATTTTGCACTATGAATGAAGTTTGAATGCTGTGTTCATGTTGCGTTATCATCTAGAAATTATATGAATGCATACTTTTTGTATTTTTTACCTGTAAATTACTTATATTTATATTTCATTGAGTAGTCACCATGGGGATCAACCCACACGTCAGAAAGCTTTTTATTTGTGGGCCGATTATTTTGACATTTGCATAGTGTATGTAATTTTAAAGAGAAACAATTTTGCCCATGTTAAGGTTTCGAGTTTGGCCTTAGTTTTTGAGATAATCTGGGAAAATTTTTCATCGAAATTTCATAAGAATAGAAGTCTAAGACCGTTTTGGACTCCTCATAACATTCCTAACAAAGTAACAGAGCTGGATTTTCCAATTTCCATTTTGTTTTCTTTTGATAAGCAATTTATGAACACTAATTTTTTCAGAAAATGTCAAACTTTTGGTATTTAACTGTCATAAAAGGAAAATGAGAGTAAAAATTGAAAATACATATTGGTTCGTCACGAATATTTCAAGGATTCCAAAGCTGTCCAAAACTGTTCTCTAGTATGAACACTCATTGACTTCTCTTCATTTTTGGATGAAAAAAGCATTAAGTAGTAAAGAATAAAATCATAATTTTGACAGCCCCTGCCCCTTTGGGCCCCTTTTTGTGTGAGGCGAATCTTCCAAACATCCCTTTTCCGACAAATAAAAAACATTATTTTGACAACCCCTTCTTCCCTCTTTGGGCCCCATTTTTGGGGGTTATAGTGGCTGAAGCCGCATAAAAATTTGGGACACAGTAGCCCACTAGCCTACCCCGAGATCCTTTTTCAACAGAGGTTGTTTTACGGGTAGCTGTTTTACTTGGGACTTTTTCTGAATATCCAGTACAACGCATACCAAATGTTGTGCTAGGTTAGGTTAGAAATAATATCAATTTAAGGAAATAATTTTTGTGAATTGTCCTTTACTGTTCAATTGAAATAATGAAATATAATGTATACAGCTGCTCTGGTGTACCAAAAATGTCAATTTAACTGATTTACTTTTGCGAATTATCTTTTATTCTTTCAAATAAAATATAATGTTAAGGTTTTCCAATTTATTACCATGACGGAAGGAACATTTGTGCCGTTTATCTTTGCCTGGGCAATTTTGGGGTTGCTTATCATTAACTGGTACCCATGGGGTTGTTATCGAAGATTTGTACATTACCAGACACTGGAAATTAAAACAGAATTTAAGTATCTCATAGAGCTGTCTACCGCTCTGCAAAGACCGCAGTCATACCACACCGCAAAAAATCAAACTTTGGAAGAGAAATGCTAACTTATTCCTGCCATTGAAGATCGTGGCAGGAGTTGGCCCACAAAAAGCTCTTTTGGCGAGAGTGGTCGAATTCCGCGCCTTTATGAGTGCAAGAACTACGGAAACTAACTCACCAAAGGCCTAAAAAAAAGATCACTTGGCCTTCCGACGCCTGGTGGCGAGCATTGAAACTGTTGCGGGTTTTTTCTTCTAATTTCGCGCACTTGAAAGATGGGCGGCCAGGAGTTTAGTCGAACTTTGCAGCGAACGCGTCGCGCGGCGTCAGCGATGTGCAGGAGCAATGAGGATCTTCATGTCAATGTAATATACATGGCACCACGACTGACAGCGTGGCAGTGGGCTTACATTAGGATAGCTTAGCTAACATGGAATTGCTCTTACCTACAAGTAGTTACCATAAGTTGGCTTGTTTGAATGAAAACAATATGTAGTTCTTCGTTAAACTAAACTGGGTGTGATGTGCATAGATGTTCACTCACACACTGGTGCTCAAAAATGTTAGTTAAGATTTGAATTGGTTTATATTGCACTTAGTATGGGCCCATCTGTGGCCGATTGTGACTCTGTACACACACAAGTCCTATGTAGAGCGCCCTCTGGTAGACGCTGCGGCTCCGTTCACGTAGTAGTCCCATGCAAAGCGCCCTCTGGTGAATGCTGCGGCTCTGTACCAGTAGCAGGCCCAAGCAGAGCGCCCTCTGGTGGATGCTGCGGCTTCGTACACGTAGCAGGGCCCTGCAGAGCGCCCTCTGGGGGATGCTGGAGCTCTGCACACGCATCAGCTTAGGTGAATTACGTAACAGGTTAGCTCATCGCTTGACCATTTTGAGACAGTTCTGCTCATCTCCTCGTATGCTGCCAGACGGAGCGAAGAACATCGGTGTTGCACAAGTATGAATTTTCAATAGTATTCTTAATTCATTTATCCCATTATTTCCGCTACAACGGACTGGTGTGTGATGTCTGGCTATTTTGAACACGGAAAAAAGACTTGTTGAAGCTAGCTGCTCTGTTTTCCTAAGGATCCACAGCAGCGAAAAAAGTGGGTTTTGGCAACAAAAGAGCATACTCAGTTTTCGCTGTCACCGGTAACATCTACTGCACTGTAAACATTTTTTGTTCCAGCAAAATGATAAACTACTACGTCGGAGTTATGAATAATTCAGTTTTCCTTCTAAATTTTCCCAAGTAACCACAGACAACACTAATTTCTCGTAAAGAAGTTATGAAAATTTAAATAAAGTCTTTCTTGTTAGACTGTGAACGCTTGTCCAACAAAGTTCGCCTCAAAATTACGTTTCTCTGAAAACTTGAAAGAAATAGTACGAAGAAGGGGAAACTGTTTAATTATACTGAAAGGCAGCCTTTGAACGGCTGAAATACTTGAAACTTAAACTACCTTTAAAAAAAACACTCCTCCGTTCGACAATTTGTAATATTTTGGATGAGAAAAGCTCCTTAAAATACAGATTTCCCAGGTACAGTTCATAAATTTGAACATGTAAGTACTTCTAGAGCTTTTATTACTCCTCCGATAAGACGTATGCATCCACGGAGTAAAAATAACGGGAGAACCAGACGGATACACGAAGAAAAAGAACGCGCGTGAAATGACGTTTTTTTCGGATCAAGCAACCGCAGCGCTTGTTACTCGTTTTTCTGCATGTCATTTTTTTAGCATACATATGTTACCTATGAGATGCTCTCAGGAAGAACTAGTACTACATTTTATAAGACAAGCATAGATAGAGCTCTTCATTATTGATAATACTATAATTTTATTCAAATAATGTTGAGCGTGTGCTGCAGCTGCTTGGTCCGAAAAAACGTCATTTCACGCGCGTTCTTTTTCTTCGTATGTCTGTCTGGTTCTCCCGTTATTTTTACTCCCTGTATGCATCTGTAGTTTATTTTTTCTGAGAGCCATGTTCTTCCGTGGTACTTTTTGATGCCGGAGTGCACTAGTATGCACAATGATAATGTGATGATTACCAGAGCTGGGACTACCGAATGAAATTCGATATTTCGGTATTACCGGCGGTAGATTCATCTACCGAACCAGCGAATCTTCTACCGATACCGAATGGATCTACCGAATGACTTTCTTTGGTAGAGTTGAATTTCCCGCGTCAACAAAAGGATCTTCAGAGCTCTTTGTGACCCACTAATCTTCCTGGAAGACATTAGGAAAATCCCATTGATTTTCGTTCAGTTGAGTTTTTCACGCTGAATTGCACTTCATTGAAGAGAAGAGACGTTGCGCTTTGAGAAATGTACGTAGTGTGTCATGATGTTTCGCTCACTCAACTGTCACGTGCTTCCGAGCTTAGAGGAGCGTGAACTGCCAGTGGTGATGTAGTCAAAGGCTTGAAGTGGGTTTTCTATGGGTTCTAGAATATATTAAAGGGCTTTTAAATATGTTTTTATATGTACATATGTATGAAAGGAGTTTTTTTAAATATACCGAACCAAAACACCGAAATACTGAATCATTTGGTATAGTTTTTTGGAAATCTACCGAAATGCCGAACCGGATGGCTCGTTTTCATCTACCGAATACCGATACCGGTGGAAGAAAAATCTTCCGAATCCTAGCTCTGATGATTACGAAATAAACCACATCAATACTTAGGAAGCTGTAGCTATGTTGTTTTAATTTTTTCGTCTTTCAACCTATTTGTTTGACATTTTATTGGAATATTTCTAGCAAACGGACTATTGCATGGCACAGTAAACAGCTGTGATCGTGCAGAAGTGATTACCCTCCTTTCTTCTTCAAGGAAGCCCACCCTCACCATTTTATAAAGCAAGTAACAGTCATCAAATAATTATCACGGTTTTCTATCTGTCGCTCCACATGACGTCACAGCTGAAAAGGAGTGGGCGGGCTTAACACGGTACCTGCGCGTGAGCTAACCTGTTACGTAGTTCAGCCATGCCCAGCAAGCCTATGCAGAGCGCCCTCTGGTGGACGCTGCGTCTCCGTTCACCTAGCACTCCCATGCAGAAGACTCTCTGGTGGACACTGCGGCTCCGTACACACTGCAAGTCTGCAGCCCATGCAGAGCGCCCTCTGGTGGACGCCGAGGCTCCGTACACCTATTAGTCCCAAGCAGAGCGCCCTCTGGTGGACGCTGCGGCTCAGTTCAGAAAGTTCTCTCATAAGTTGCTAAGAGACTCGGGCGATCCATCAGATGCTCTGTAAAACGCTCGACATTTTTCTCATCAAACTGCGCCACAACTTCTGCAGTTTGACCTCAGATGCAAAAACTCTCGATTTTCTTGACTTACTTCGTAAAGACCAGCCTACGCTCAAAAACGGGAATTTGAAGGAGAGAGCCAGAGCAAATAGTATCCGGATCGACTGAGACGGTACTAAAAATTATTTCTAAACGGAACGCCGGATTTAAAAGTTATTCAATACGTCGATTACCAGTCTGGCCAGAGTCGAGATAGATCCAAGCTCTGGGTTCTGATACAGGATAGTGATGGCCGAAACGGCGTTCGTTGCGTGTTCTTTCCCTGTATTAAGCTCTCAACATCTAAATATTCTTATCATTTATTCATTCTAAATTAAAGGCCACCCTAATCCATTATGCTTCATGGCCCAATTTATTTAATGTTTCCGAATCCTGAGGATCTGCTTGCACATCACCTCCTTGTGTGAGTTTTGCTTTTCTCTTTCGTTTCTTCCTCAGATATATAAATGATTCTGACGTAACGGGATAGAGAAGGCCGGAGTGTGAGTCCTGACTACTCAGTGCGAATGGGACCGTTGGACCATGTTTTGCTAACTATATAATTTAAAAGTTTCAACTGTCCAGCTCCTTTTAGATATCCTTCATGAATGTTTTTCCCCGTCTTACTAACTGCTGCCTCTGCCTCTATACATTGCTTATAATGGCTGCAATTTGCAAGCGTTGGTGAGCCCGCATTTAGAATTTGTTGTTTAGTTCTGATCGCCTCGTATAGTACAGTGACATGGATAAAATGGAAAGAATCCAGCACAAAGCAACAAAATAGATGTCTAAGCAACACCTACTGGAAGGCGGACTCATTTCTTTCTATCAAGCAAAGACCATTCGAGGGCAAAGAATAGAAATATGCGAATAGTTGAATGACTTTACTTGCCCACCTACAAATGGAATTTTGGAGAGAGACTTGAAGATTGCCTGCCTCCGAAACAAAGAGTAAAGCTCAAGCATCAAAATCGAAGTATTACTCCAAGATTGTAGTCTTTTCTCGTACTTATTAGTGAACTTTTAAAATAAACCCCCCTTCCAAGTTGTCGGTGTAGAGATTGATTCTCAAACATCATGGCGAGGTACTCGAATAGTGCATTTCCAGTTACAGAAATTTTCATGTTTAATGACCCAACCACCAATTCCCCCACCCAAATATCTAATCTTCAGTTGCTCAATATTACATCTACAGTTATTCAAACATTACGTGATAACTACCAAAATATTACATCTTTAATTACCAATATATTCCATCTTCAGTTTCGAAACTGTTACACCGTCAATTACCCAATTAATATCAATTATCCAGTTTTTCTAATTTTAGATCTTCAATCACTCATACGTCACTGTTTGCCCACTGATATATCACGTCATTACGTATTTAGCTTTTCTTCAGCAAAAATAAGAATGCACTTTCAATTGTTTCGATAACATTTTTAATTGCTAATATCTTACATCTTCACCTACCCAAATATCGCTTCCGCAGTTAAGCAGTTATTACTTAACTTTTTCATTAAACACTGCGTTTCGTAGGTGTAGCACAACTTGTAATAACCACCAAGAGGGTTAAGTGGTGACGAAAATGTACATTATGGTCTTCAGTTACTCAAATGATAAATTACGAATGGATAACGCTTGGCGCTTCACTTATATGAACACAGTGACAAAAGGGTGAATAAAAGTTTTAAGTAACGCAAATAAGAGTATTACATATGGTTTGGCACCTAATATAAATGGGTTCGCTGATAATGAAAAGATAATGTCTTATCCTCAATTACTCAAATGATGAAATTAGATACACGCAGCTTCGCGCCTTATTGAAATGGGTCCAGTGATAACAAAAGGGTAAATTAAATTCTCAGACACCTACTCGAATAACAATATTACGTGTAATTCATATAGTTAGCGCTTATTCTTCAAAAAATGTGGCTGAGGGGTTAAGTAAGTCATCTTGCACCCTCAAGAGTTACGCGACCCCACACTTCCTCAGTTAACAAAACCCGCTCTGCATCTAGTCGGCCTTAGCTCAATTCCCTGCCAAAAAACTTCGCCGCCAACAATAGGCTGGTGTGATGGAGCTGATTTTTTGTCGGAGCTCAGGGTCGCTTCTGTTCTTGCCCTCAGACTGTCTTATTTGTCAGCCTTAGGGTCGCCATATGCTGCTGGCGGTGCCACGAGGGACTTACAGCAGCACAGCTGGTAATGGTCGTGTACTCTTTCTTTCCTGTACTCTGTCTGTCTTTTCCTCTGTTCGTTGTTTCTTTTCATCCTTTCTCAATTAGTCAATAAGTTTTATTGCGTCCCTTTGTGTTTATTTTGTGCCTCTCTGTCTCTGTTTATTTTCTTTGCCTTTTTCTCTATGTTTGGTCTTTTTTCTTTCCGTTTACTTTTTCATTTATTTCTTTTTGCATCTTTGGTTAGCCTTTTTTCTGTTTGTTTTATCTGTCATTCTTTCTGTTCATTTTCTCTGTCTATGTTTTTTACATGTTGGTTGCTTTTTTCTGTTTATTTACTTTGTCTCTTTTTATTTATTTTGTTCGGTTGGGATTCCTTTCTATTTCTTCTCTATTTTTCTTTTGGTTTATTTGGTTTGACTTCTTTCTTTCCTTATTTTGTCTTCCTTTCAATTACTTTGTATGAAAATTGCAGCAAAGCCGTACGTCCATACTAGCAACAACTTATTTTTATGACCAAAACATTGCCACACCAAACTCCCACTATGAGGTTTTTACCTCTCGGATAGTGGCCGTTTGTTGTGTTTTTTCTAACCAAATTATGGCTACAGCAGCACCCGGAGATAAATTTTTGTTTCCGGCGATAGCGGCAAATTTCCTGAGAGTTTCAGTCTCCTTCTTAAATAGCGATATTCACGACGTCTCTAGTGCTATATAGTCGCGATAGTCACGACGTCTGACTCGGCATGTGGTGTCTCGCCGGCAGGCAATCCGGAATAGCAATATACGTGCCATCCTAAGACTTTTTTGGCGTGAGGACGTCGAGTTGCTGAGATCTTCATTTTTGGGGCTGCTGCTGCTGCTGATTTTTCAGGAACAGATTTTCGTATTTCAGAGCTTCCAGCTGGCTTTAGGGCTGAAGCTCTTTTTATTTCAGCGGCTGCAGTTGATTTTGGGCTAAAGCTGGTTTTTCGGCAAGATTTTCGTGTTTGGGAGGCTCAAGTCGAATTTAGGGAAAAGATGTATGCATTTCAGCGGTTCCAGCTGCTTTTTCGGCAGCAGATTCCCAATGGCCTAATTTTTCAGCTGCAAGATTTCATTTTAGGACTCCAACAGATTTTTCTAATAAAGGATTGCATATTTGGGACTCAAGCATTTTTTGGGCTAAGCATAGACCACACCATACATTGACTGGACACTGAAATCAGGCCTCTTGCTAATGGGCCTGGAGGCCGATTTACGTGTGTTTTTTCCAACGACGGACTTGAAGCAATAACCTCAGAAATTGGTGTCACAATAGCCGCAACAGAAGTGAGATTAAGAAAACCCCGTAATGTTGAAACAATTAATAAAAACCACAGTAATACTACATTGGTAGCAATGAACTAAGTTATAAAAACTATGAGATGAAGATATCAAGACAGCCGGTAAAGGATATTAAAACATAACAATTTAGGGCTGATACAACCCGTCATAACTGGAACCAACTAAAGCAACAGATCGTGAAAGTACATATCATTTCATATAACTTCCTGGTATATTACACCACTTCATGGTTGCCTACATTATAACACTTCATAGTTTCCTAAGTTGCATCAATTTTTGGGTGCCGGAGTTAAATCACTCCATGAATGCCTAGATCACACCACTTCATGGGTGCTCACATTGGGCTACATCACTTCATGGTTGCCTAAGTTAAAATACTTAATGGTTGCCGGAGTTAAATTACTTTACAGAGGCCTACATTACATCACTTCAGGGCTGCCAATGATATATCCCTCAACAGCTGTCAAAGCTAAATCACTTCACGGTTGCCAATGACATATCACTTCACAGCTGCCAATGCTAGATCACTTCATAGCTGCCAATGCTACACCATTTCATGGTTGCCAGCGATAGCTCATTTCACGGCTGCCAATGCTACATGACTCCACTGCTATAAAAGCTAAATCACTTCATGACGGCCAGTGCTTTATCATTCAGATCACTTCATGGCCGCCTATGCGATATCACTTCACTACTTCCATTGCTAAAACAGTTCATGGCGGCCAGTGCTTCATCACTTCACTGCTGTCAAGGCTTCATCACTTCATGGCTCCAAGCTACTCCAACTCACCGTTCAGCTCTGCTGTCTGTTATGATTTTCTCGCTTAGCCCTTATACCAAATAAATTTCATTAACGTTTCCATCAGCCGTTCACTTGGCATTTCATTACAAATTGAGCATACAACGAACTTTAGAAGCTTCTGTTTTACAACATGAGACTTTATTTTACGAACTATTGCTAAATAATTTTTCTCTACTACAAATATCAATGGTTGTCATCTAAGGTTGCTCTATGTAATCACACTTCAAGAATTAATATTTTTACAAGCTTGTGCAGATTTGCTAATCATTACTAAATGAAAAAGAATTAAGTCAAGTAGCTTAAACAAAGTATGAAAAAGTAATGGGGAAAACATATAAAAATGCTTCAGCGGCACCATACAGTCGGGCCCAATTGCGAGACCGAAATCTGCCTCAGGGGCCACTGTCCCGTCAATGTATGGTGGTGTCTATGGGCTAAGATATTCACTGTTGGGCTTCTAGGTCTTCCGATTTCGTTTTAGGGTAAGAATAGCTCAATTTTAAATCCCATTTTTATGCTGTGGGATTCTGGATCATATTTTGATTATTGCTTAATTTTGGATTCCAGATATTCAGCTCTGAAGCTTCAAATCTTCATTCATTTAGCTTGATGGCTTCCCTGAACTAAAATCCCTTCAACATTAATGCTTTTGGTTCTTAAATCAAAAAGTAAGGCAATGCTCGTTAGACGTTTGGTTATTTTAATCAAAACATCAGAAGTCATTAAAGAATAAAAGTGAAAGTTTCAAACTCTCTGTCCATCATCTGCAGAAACTATGGAAGAAACGAGACAAATAGGAAATAAAAATATCATACAATATATCGTAAATAGTCCTAGATATAAAACAGTCGCAGAATTTGCAAGATGTGCTAAAAATGAAAGAACTTAAAAGAAGAGAGGTAGAAAAGCAAGTAAATGCAGATTTAAAACAATAAGAGACGACAAAACATCCACTACTAATGAACTACGTGCTAGCAACCAAATGAAGAAAGCATGTTATATCTTATAGGGCCGGATTGATTTTAAAATATATGGGATACGAGGATGCATGGATCTGTTTTGTATCATATGCTTGCCACTACTTTAACATGACCCTCAGTGACAGTGACGCTACGTACATGCAGATGTCAGCTTAGGAACTGACAAAGGACAGGACCAGTCTTCCTTCCTCTTAGCGCCCCCCCCCCCCACTCCACCTAAGCTCTCTTCCGTTAGATCTCACACGGACACCTGTAGCGTCCCCGTCACTGTGAACAATTTTAAAATTCAGCAAGTACCTAACACAAAACAGATCTACGCATCCTCTTGTCTCTGTGTACTTTTAAATTCAACTTGCCCTATAAGCGATGAATAAATTATTATTACAAACTAAGGAAAAGAGGGAGGAACAAGCACATTATTATTATAGATTATAGCGTTGGTTCACCCACAGTACCCATTCAAATCATATTCTTAATCGTGTTATTGCGTATATATTTCACAGCATATCAGTACAAGAGAGATGCGTCTTAATTATCGTATATAATATAACAATAAATATTGTGTCCTTCTGGTAAGGATATAAAAGTCCACTGTGAAGCAGGGCTGCTGTCTGCCAAAACGCAGTGTAGACAGGCGACATACTAACCTCCGATTTCAAAGTACGTAGAGCGTTTATCTGCAAAATTGGCGCTGTCGCGACGATGATGACTCACCGTAGCAGAACCGAACAGTCATCACAATATGGCGGCTGGGAGGATAGGATATACATTAGTGTAGCTGGAAGTAGGAGGACGAACAGGCCCATTCCCACAGAGCAGTCGGGACTCACGCTCCGGCTCTGCATGAACTATTGCCGTTATCCCAGAGTCAGTTAGACATCTGAGGAAGAAGAGAAAAAACTCTCAGACTTGGTGGTGGTCGTGCAAACACGATTAGTTTCAGCAGATCCACGGGTGCTTGGAGATGTTGAGTTGGGCCCTGAAAGATAATGTATTAAGTTGGTCATGGGTACAGTGCGTATGGCCGGTCCGTAATCGGCGTAATAATTTCCCAGTCTTTGTTAGGTCTGTAGCAAGTTACAAATGCGATTACTTTTAGTTTTATTTCCAACAATATCCAAAGTGCTTCCTCCATCTTTAGTTGTTAAGATCTAGTTCAGTGGAATTAGCTTTCTTTTTCTATGTTTTTTTTTTTTTTGCTTCTTTTATCATTGTTTCTTGCCCTTATTTTTACATTTATTTGCATACTATTTCCACTTCTAATAAAACAGATTTTTCTAAGATTGTAATCTCTCTTTAACTCGTTTTCGTTGTCACAGAATTTCTGTAGATGACGCAATAGATGGTTAGAAACGTTCATCGTTGTTACCTCCGCCAAGGAAGTTATGTTTCTGCCTAGTTTGCCTGTTAATTTGTCTGTCTGTCTTCACCAAGTTGACTCAAAAAATTATGTACGGAACTTTACAAAATTTACAGGGAGTGTGAGATTGGTTGGAACAGATGCCTCTTTTTTCTCGGAAGCATAACTAAAAAAGTTAGCGACCGATCTTTATAAAATTTGCAGGAGTTATTGAGATTATTACGAGGCACAGACTGTATGACCAAATTTTTGGTTTGATCTGTTGGTCTGTTTGTTTGTCTCTATGTTTGTATTTATGTTTATCAGTAACATAAGGCAAAAAGGAATTGTTGAACATATTAAAAGACACAAAGGAACAAATTTTATTGATGATCGGTTTATCTCTCTGTGTTTTATTAATGTTTGTCAAAATAACTAGAAAAGTTATCAATGGATCTCCATGATATTTGCAGGAATTGTTAGAAATGTTAGAGGAGACTTAGAAATGTTAGAGGAGACAAATGACCAAATTTTGGTGATAATCACTTTGTCCGTTTGTGTCTTTGACTAATGTTTATCAAAATGTTTGCCAGAGCATTACTCAAAAGGTTAATAAAGGATCTTTAATTAAGGAATTACAGATACCGCACCTCATGTAACCAAGAGCACATTGTCTTACTCTTACCTAACGCTTTTCATTTTACCTATCACACTTTGTCTCACCTGAAGCAAGCACTAGGCATATGAGCATCTATAGAAGAGCATATGATCTGATTATGATTTTCGTCTCGCCTAACGCACCTCATTTTAGCTAAAAGCACTCGCTGTAGACTAAGACGTACCTCTTGACGAACCTAATGAACTTTATCTAACCTACCTCACTACTTATCACCTGCGCCTCATCCAAATTGGAGCTTCCCAAAGCAACAATGATAAGAGACTTAAAACGGTTAACATAGAACAAAATACGCTGAAATTTAAGAGTAAGTAATATTGAAAAATGATTGCACAGCATACCCTTCAGTACTTTTTAATAGGGTCTTTTCTTCTGTACTTTTTCTCTCCCGATTTTTTGTT
The DNA here is from genome assembly GCA_001587735.2 of Parhyale hawaiensis. Lineage (NCBI taxonomy): Eukaryota > Metazoa > Arthropoda > Malacostraca > Amphipoda > Hyalidae > Parhyale > Parhyale hawaiensis. The sequence continues at coordinate 10,455,775 of LQNS02276930.1, read as the reverse complement.
GATCCTGTGTGCGAACACCTTCGTACATGGGTTCCACAATTTATGAGCATACCAAACATACCTTGTTTTTTCCTCCTGTAGAATGTCTTTCTTAAGGAGACGGAGGTTTCAACTATTCACTATAATGTACTAGATGGCCCAGACGTATAATTTTATTAAGCCTTTTATTAATCTTGTTTTCAGTACAGGTTCTGTTGTAAAATAGGTCTCCTACCTGCAGACGTGATCTTCCTTTACAGAAACGCCAGCTGTACCACCATAAGTTTGCAAGAGCAAACTGTCCCTCCTGCGATCGAGGTAAGGCGGCAACATCAGCTTGAAATTGGTCAAAAGCAGAGCAGCACCAAGAAAATATAGGACAGTCAAAAGAATTCACCGGAAAAGCTCAGGGCTTACTGTAACTTGGATACCAGCCGGTAGTTGAACCTTCAAGCACCGAATTTTCGCTGTACTGTATATTGAAAATAATTTGACTTTGTTCAGCAACAAGTTTCATTAGCCCCGAAGAAATTCAGAGACTGAGCCTCTCTCTAGCTGCTACGAAGAAATTCAGCTTAAAACAATGCGATATAACCCGACAGGATCGAAATCTTTATAAAAAATAGCGCATTTCATCTACTTCAACTTATACACTCCTGATTTGCTTATTCTATCTCGCATACGAACAGGAAGCAACACCGATGCACGTGCAAAAAAAATTAGATTTTAGAATAAAAGATCACGGAATTGAAGAGATTTAGAAATTTTCGGCATAGAAAATTTACATGGGGAAGAATCAAACACTAAGAATGACCGTCGTGTGTTTATAAATATATATATATATATTTATCTATATGTTCGGTGTCACGCTCTTAACGAAATAGATTTAGAATTTAGACCAGGTTGGAGGTTCTGGTTGTCCTCTCAAGCTCCATTGAAAGTGATTAGGCAGAAATAGGCCGAGCTGCAGAAGATGGCAAACGTATCTTAAGCAGGGGCAGTTGAAATTCCAACAATGAAGACATCGCAGGCTTAGTCTGATTTGTACGAGTATTAGCTTCTCCATACATCGAATCTACGGCAAAGTATAGGG
>LQNS02276930.1:10429127-10442994 GCA_001587735.2 Parhyale hawaiensis | reverse complement strand
CATTAGACTCGGTTCCGACTCACATTAGACTCGGTTTCGACTCACATTAGACTCGGCTCCCACATTAAGTCGCTGCCCGACGACAAGTCGCCGCTATTGCTCCAGGTTGTCGGCTGTGTATGCCGGTGCCGCCTGCAAACACGACTGCAATTACGCAGACTTGGGGCAAACATAAGGGAGCCGTGGTTGTCATGTTGGTGTGGTGCAGTAGCTGTTCCTACCGTGCTTATAATATTATAGAAAAGTTTTAATGTTTAGAATACCTATGCTGTAGTTTGAAATAACTTGGAATCATTATTACGATAACTCACAAACAGTATCATTGTAGACATTTAAAATTGTAAGGAACTGTAAACTTGCTTTTAAGTATCTCGGAAAATCGTTACTACAACATAACTATAATTCTGAGCTAGAATAAACATTTACTGTAGACTAATTAATAAATAAGTTGAAAAGCTTTTAAATTCTTATTAAAATGCAACAGTAATTTTTAGTGTACGAGTTTCACTATTAAATCTAAATAACAATTTCATATGCTTTCGAATTTTTGTGCATTGAAACATTGTTTTGCGCATTATTTAATTGTTATTGAAATCGTAGATATGGGAAATTTATAGGCATTTATCCGATGTTATCCGATACCGCTCACTATTAACTTGTCGGCTGCTGATAAATTCCTAAAATTTCTGGAATGGCCGAAATTCTGTTATAGAAGTTTGTGAGTTTGTGGCCTAGCACACTACACTCTATTATCTATATTATACTAAAAGGTGAATCAGTTGTAGTAATTTCATCTCAATCTGGAGGCAATTTCTTTCATAAGTGCGTACAATCTAAATAAATCGCTCTGAGGAACTCACTACCAGCCTGCGTAAATTAGAATTATGCCTGCTATAGATACCGGCAGGACCCGGGCCCTAGTGGACAGTGCATTTGAGTCCAAAGTTATGGATTCAGATTCTAATACGTTGTGATGTTGCTTCTTGTAGCAATATTTTTTTCTTATATACAATATTCATGCATATATTCATCCAGGGAGAAAATTTTTCCCAGTAGTATTCTTGCTTATTCTGGCTCTGTGTTACAGATAGTTGCTGCAACTGAGTTAACATTGTCAGTAAGGACGTTCTTAAATACTGCAGATATTTATTTCAGTGAATCATATTACATCACCAAACAATCAACATTTCCTGTAACTTACTCTTACAAAACATCAAATTCCCTAAGCTATGCTAACGTGTCTCTGCCCAAAATTGTATGGTTGACCAGAAATTTTGATCCCACTTTTGTTCAATTGCTCCCAACACTTTGCTGGTAAATAAATTGAGAAGCAATTAATACTTTGCGCAATTTTTCCGCTACAACTAATTCGGGTGTAATGCTCCGTTATCACCAATCTATTACGACTAATTGACATCAATTACTTCCAGCAAAGCCTTCAATTATCGAGCGCAACTCGCACTTCGTCAAAATTAAACCCGTCGAATTTATTACGGCCCGTCAGTCGCATTATTTACTGGCGCCGCGCCGCCAATCAGCCCCGATTAAAATAGGGAATTTTCTCCCGACTAACGAATACAGCAAGGAAAGTTGTGTCCTGAAATTAGCACGCATTCCTGTGCACCGACACGAAACACTTGCCGTTAGGTGTGCTCGTGTAGCAAAAGAACTGCAAATTTCGTGCTGTACGAGCACGTCAAAGCGGGTACTACCCGTCGGTGCACGGAAATGCGTGCTGGTTTTGGATCACCACTTTGCTTATACCCCCAGTAACGGCGGATATCGCGTGCTGCACAGTTGTGCTGAGGTACCCGGGAACTATCTCCACGCCAGGCGCGGTCTTTGTCAAGGCACTCGGCGCGCTGAATCAGCTCATTTACTTGTGCGCATAGCTACCGTGGGAGTACCTACCCTAGGGTAAGGGGGTGGCTGGTCGTTGAACCTTCCGTTTCGGCGCCATAGTTCTTAGCGACCATTCGTCGGTTGCAGCTGCACTTTCTCCTTTAGGGCCAGTTGGCCTATGTCTGCCGCACGATCAGTGCGAGTGCATTTCTCAGTGGCGGATGCAGTCAAAGTTGACTTTACCTTTGCGTTTGGTGCATACGACGTACTTGCGCACTTGGGCTTAGGTCCTTGTCGAAGGACAGGCAACTATTGTTGTTCCAAAATTATAGCAATATTTCCATCGATCTCTATATGTTGATTCAGTATTGTGTATTTTTTCACTTACTTATAAAATTTTTAAAATGTCACTGCTAAAAATAATTTCTCCGTATCTATAAGGTTAGCTCGAATTGCTCCCTATCTCTGTACCGTCTCTGGTCTTCAGTACCTAACCTCGGGGTACCTGGAGACCACCTGTACCATACTGGTCTTCAGTACCAAAACTCGGCGTAGCTGAAGCGTTACCAGTACTGCCCACATTGAGTACCAAGGCCGGCTTACTAAACAGACCTGGCCGGGCTAGCCTGCAGCAATTGAACAATTATCTATCGATTCACTTAATAGCAAGCAAACAAAATATCATATCGCTATAATATAACAGTCATCGAGTATTAGCATCGGACGACAATATTTGAGCAAGTGGAACAAAACAAATATTTGGACAGAGTCTCTTTTATCCGTTGATTTTTCTACGATTAAAGCTGCCATGCAGCATCACTTGATTCCGTTATATTTATAGCGCAATTTATACGCTACCGAATGGCATCCGAATGTTGAGAGCCGTGAGCTGAGGGCGAAAATTAAAGTTTATTTGATGTTAATTTCCTGTGGCCGGACGAGCTGCAGCGCTTCGTAAACACTGATTAATTTTTAGTGCTGGAATGGGAGAGCACGTGGCACTGGGTACGCCAAAAGCGCACGGAAAGGGTCCTTTTCTGTATAGAATGAATCAAAAAATGTAAAAGATAAAATTTAATCCTCAAAGTAAATCAAAAGAGGGCAGAGGAGCCGCAGGAATATCTTGAGTCGCTCAGCGTGCGTTTGTTTAAATGGCGAGGCGCATGGCAGCGCCTGTTCTCGCATCTCCTTTCCTATCCTCAATGCAGTAATAACTAGAACGCTTCGTGGCGTAAGACCATCACAGTAATTTTTTATGGCTAGATAACTCCAAAGTTTCGGCTTTTTTCACATCTAGATCAACCTACCTAATTTCCAACAAGAAATTATGAATATTGCTCAACTTCTTCTCCCTCTTTTTGGGTGGAGTGATAAAAAATATACAACTATATATACAGTATATACTTACAATCTTCAACTCTTCAACGAAAACATCTCTTTCACTTTCTTCCTGGTGATAAAAATCTTATACGTAAGTTGTTGTGAGCGTAACGTTAACTCTACCTGAGTAATTTGATTGTCAATTGCCGATCAGAAGGCATAAAACTAGGAATATTGCTTAATTTTTACAGTTCTTGTAATTGACGGTGTTCCGCTGCGAGGTTCGCTTCCATCGAGTCGGCCTTTAGAGAATGCATAAAGCCAGATGCATTCATTAACTCTCAATAGCGCGCTGTCTCTGAAGACTTATTGAAGGTCATAGGAAAAGTTTTTTTTAAAAGCTCTGTATTTGCATTAAAAAAAAAAAAAACTTGAAGGTACACATAGGCTCTGAATTATTATGAATCTTCAAAACGCAATGGAAACTAGAGAGCACTCTGTAAGCTCATACCTCCGCCAAACAAGGCAACGGTAACGGAAAATTAAAATTGATTCTGAAACCATGATTTTCTTTGTATCAATACTAAAATCTAATCATTTGCGCCTTTTGATAGTATCAACAATTCTCGTAATTTTCATGAAGATCCGCTCATAACTTTTTGAGTAATGCTGCTAACAAACATTATGACAAACATAAGTCAAACACACAAACAGACCAACCGATTATCGCCAAAATTGAATCAATATGTCTTTTAACATAAGTAACAATTCATGTAAATTGCATCAAGATCTATCTATAACTTTTTGAGTAATTGTGCTAACAAGCATAAAATCAAACACAGTGACAAACAAACGAACGAACCCACAGATCATCCCCAAAATTTGGTCATTTACTCTTCGTATTATATCTAACAACTCATATAAATTTCATGAAAATCTGTCAATTACTTTTCGATTTATGGTTATAAGAAAAAATAGGCAGACAGATAAACAAACAGACAGATGAACGGATTTTCACCAAAAGGTAATCATCTATTACTTTTATCATGCCTAACAATTCCTGTAAATTTCGTAAAGATCTGTTAGTAACTTTTTGAGTAATCTTGGTAACAGACAAACAAACATTCAAACGGATAGACAAACGCGACAAAAATATAACCTCCTCTTGGGAGGTAAATATAGATTTGTGTGTCCAATCGCTATTGAGCACATGTTGACGACTCTACCAGCTTCAAATTCACACAAAATGCGCTTCACACGTTGGCCTGCATCCTATCCAAGAGGTAAGCCTCAAGGACTAACGCATCGCTACCAGCTTAATTAGTTTATTTGCACATCTCGTATTTCATCATGAAAAGCAGCTACTCCAAGAATGCTAATGTAAAGAAGACTGAGTAGTTATGGCATTAAACAAAATGCATTTATGCTGGTAAATTCATATCATTGCTGCCACAGCAGGTAAAACTTCAGTTTTCTGCAATAAAACACGAAAACCTCGTGAATAGCAGCTTCTAGAGAGATAAAATTTTGGAATAGACTTTGCTTTCTAAGAATGCTCTCTGTGCTTCTTCATTCAGTTCAAACTCCAAGACGGACAACCCGATTCTTAAAAGAATTGTATCTTACATAATTCGTTTTCCAAAAACTGTTAGCACGAACAGATCCAATTTTTTTCTTACGAAATAAAAGTTTTCTTTTTAGGTCCAATTTTATTTAAAAAATCATGCTATGGACAGCCCGGTGATTCATCATATGCAAAATTATTATAAATACAATTTTTACGGAGAACTTTAGTGGAAAAATAGCTCTGATATTTCAAGGGCGAAACAAAAATACTTTAGTAAATTTAAGCCAAGGTGGGCTGTGGGCTTTTGCTCCCCAAACCACAGAAGCAAAAATTCCGAAAAAATTCTGCCACTTCCGGTATTGTTTACTATTGTGGCTTGAAAGTAAGCACCAAAAATTGCATTGTAGTTTGAAAGAAAACGTACCCCGAGAGAATCCCGATTAGAGTGACGTTCTCGGCGCACCATAACACGCAGCAACCGGTCTGTGCGAGCTCGCCAAGCTGTACAGTATTACTGTTTGCGCACGCCTGACTTTCCTCAGTGACAAGTACAGTGAAAAAACTGGTGTCCAAAACCAGCACGCTTTCCCGTGCAGCGACGAGATTGACATGCCTGGGTGTCTTCAGGGAGAATGAAATTCAGTTTTTTTTTTTGCCACATAAGCACCCAGAGGCAGGTATTTCCCGTTGCTGCACGGGAAAGCGTGCTGTATTTGGGACGCACTATTTGCAGCGTATAAAAAATAGCTCATGTGGTTTAGTTATTGAAAGCAGAAATATTTCGCATACAGTTGTCTGGTCAACTAATGGCGTACAAAGATAGCACTAATATCTTAAATTTAAAAATCCGTTTCTCATGTTGTCTAAGTATGGAAGAACGTAAATGCAAAAATGCCTGCAGTTTTTTATTACAAACGTAAGTATTGCTGGTGCGTTTGAGTTTCCAAAGAATGTAAGAACAAAAGTACCTAGTTTTTTATATACAAAATATAATTCTCTCTGATGCCATTCTTTTCCCAGAGGATGTAAATGCGGAAGCATCTGCATTATTTGAAATACGAAATGAAAGTGTCTCTCATGTGTCAGTTCATTTTGTAGAAAACGTAAATGCAAAAATTGCTCACGTGTTTTAAATACAAAGGAAAGTATTTTCCACACAGTTCATTTTCCAAAGAACGCTACCGTAAGAACCAACTCAGTCTTCTCAACACCTAACAAAATGCTTTCATGCAAGTTCAGGTTCCAAAGATCCCCACTGAATTTCACCTCAAAGCAGGAGCAAGGCGTTGATAAAATCGCCAGCCTGCGGTTCACACTCTCCTAACAAACGGGACATCATTTCTTTGCAAAATACATCGCGCCGAACTTTTATTTTTTATTTTTTTTTGGCAGGATCATGCACAACAGAAAAATGCCAGGCAGCGTTTCCAGAGCACCGAAATATGAAGAGGACTCACGTCAAGCCCGCATTTTTTGAATATTTGCGTTGAGCGGCGCCCGACTGTGCAGAGTTCGCAGCTAAAATATTTATGAAGTGTATACATAGCAGCCAAGGGGCGCCACTCTTTGAATATTTTAAAAGAAAATTCACACACTGCCATAGCCTTCCTTGGAGACCTGAGATCGCTTCTTGATGCATAGAAAATTCTTTGTTGAAGCAGAAAAATGGAGCGAGCTTTAGGGACCTGGTGTGGTCACGGCTACCTCTTAAGGGCGGCCTTCAAACTGAAACTATGAGGCGCTGTAAGGCAATAATTATATTCTACACAGTGGTGAATTTACGCGCATGGTATGCACAGCAATAATATAGTACATTGCTTCTAGTCACTATACACTTCACCTACTTCACTATTAATAATATTACTTCATACCTACGGTAGCAGCATGCTCCCGTTCTCAGTGCTGAAGCCTTGTATCGCTCGCCGGTTCGACGCCCAGCCAGGCAGCAAGCTCTTTGCAGATCTTGGTGTGCTGACTCGGCAGTTGTGTGTGCATGCACGGCGCCGTAGCGGAACTGCTTTCCTCAGACATGAGGGGGTGGGGGTCTCGGGTCATTTGTTCCATCCATCGAATTGGCGCCATAGTTCTTGGTGACCCGAGGTCGACTGCAACTACACTTACTCATCTGGGGCCAGTGCGCCTATACCCGCAGCATAAACAGGTGCATGTGGGTATCCCAGGTGAGGGTGTGGTCTAAGCTGACTTTACCTTTACCTTTACATACCATGCTACTATTATCACCAGTCAGTAGTTCAATACTACTAACGAAGGTGTTTCAGCTGTCTATCCTACTGGTCTGACTTCTTAATTAACAGTTGCGTTGGCTACTGTTCCACTTCTAATAATATTTCATGTAATTCTTCTGGTAATAACTGTTTTCCATATTAATAATAGCAACAACAGTATTAATACTACTACTACTACTACTACTACTACTACTACTACTACTACTGCTACTACTACTACAATAGTAACTAGTGAGACCCGTGTAAATTCCACGGTTAATTGATATTTTCAATTACCTTAGTTTGACCTGAGGCAGCTCTTCTAACCTAACTCACCCAGTCCAAGCTACAGTAATGTCCGCCGCTTAACCCAGTCTACCGCAACGCAGTCCGTCTACCTTACGCATCGCTTAACCTCTCTTGGTGTTCTGATGTTACCTGCGCATCCTGTATTTTGTTCTGCTAGTAAAGAGTTCGCACTTGTGTCTCAATAGAGACATAGAGGTACGATGGCACTTCTAGTATTGTTATCTGTGTTTTTGCACGCCTTTTCTCTATGTTTCCTATACGGTGCAGATTATTTAGCCATTCATAATCTTACACTATTCAATTTTTCTAGCCGATATCCGATTTTTTTCTTTTTTCTTGCACTGTTACGGGACCCATGGATATTGATCAGTAGCCTATAATTTTTTTTACTATATTTGATGAGATAGTTATACAACAAAGCAAAACAGATTCGGCCAGTCTCTTCACTCACAGCAGCGTAACCCATTGTTCTCAAGATGCCATGTATTTTCTTAGACGCCGCGCATTCACTTCAATGTTCATAATTTTTTTGCAGGGACTCTGGTGGGTTGACCTAGATGTGACCCATGCAAAAAAACTAGGCCTAGCTGGCCATAAAAAACGACGGCGTTGAACTTGCCTCCACCGCGGTAGATTGTCTTACGCCACGAGGCGTTCTATTTTTCTTATGTTATTATTAAGGATCTAATACTAGGGGCGTAGCGCGCTAATTTCGTTATACACAGCATCCATATGAGAAATTAGGATTAGCTGGCCATGAAAAATGACGGAGTTGAATTTTCTCCCACCGGAGGAAATGGTCTTACGCTACGAGGCATTATAGTTGTCCCTGTGTTTGATTCAGGTTTGCATAACTCGCAAGGTTATGAACAGATTTTTATGAAATATACATAAATTGTTATGTATATCACGAGAGCTAAATTATCAAATTTTTATGATGATCTGTGGCTTGTTTGTTTGACGTGTGGTTGATTTAATGGTTCTTAGCAAAATAACTCAAAAAGTTGTCAAGGGATTTTTATGAAATTGACATGAGTTGTTAGGCATATCAAGAAGAGTATATAATCAAATTTTGGAGATGATCGATGGCTGATCTGCTTTCGTGTTTGACTAATGCTTGTCAGCAACATAACTCCAAATTATGACTATCAAAAAGCACAAATCACCATATTTTGCTGCCGATAAAAAAGAAATCAGTTTCGAAACCAATTTGAATTTTTCGTCAACATTGCTTCGCTTGGCGGAGAAATGCGCTCTCAGAGCATCCTATTTACTAATATTAACTATTTACATTCTGCTAAGAAGATGTGCTTTCTGATAATTACATGCGCTACTTGACTTATAAAGCAAGTACGCCTCCTCTGCCTCTATTTAATAATGTAAACAGTGTTTGAGTTTTTGAAACTTAGGAAATTTATCTTTGAAAGTATCCAAACTTCTCAATGTTTATTTACGCTTAGAAAATGAGGTATATGTGAGCGTGTGATGCAAATATTTCATGTTTTATCAACTAGAGAACTTGACTGTTCGCAAATCTTTTTTAACATGCACTAACTTTGTTTTCTTACATTTACTGTTCTTTTTGTAACACCCACGTTTGAAAGTTAGATGTAGAGATGAAAAGAAATTTGCAAAGCTTGTAATCTGAATTAGATTCTGAAGACAATAATTTTTTGCTTTATTGTGAAGTTTCCTGACAGTGGCGACACAGGCAGTGCAGTTTAGCAGGAAAATATAACACCTCTATGTATCCTATTCACACCAGGCTGTGTTATTTTGCTACAAGGGCTCTTTGTCCTATTGTTTTCGTACAGGAAAACTAAGCCTTTGCAGTGAGGCTGCACAGCCTGGTATAGTTAGGGTTAAGCCTTTGCAGTGAGGCTGCACAGCCTGGTACAGTTAGGGTTAAGCCTTTGCAGGAGGCTGCACAGCCTGGTACAGTTAGGGTTAAGCCTTTGCAGTGAGGCTGCACAGCCTGGTACAGTTAGGGTTAAGCCTTTGCAGTGAGGCTTCACAGCCTGGTGCAGTTAGGGTTAAGCCTTTGCAGGAGGCTGCACAGCCTGGTACAGTTAGGGTTAAGCCTTTGCAGTGAGGCTGCACAGCCTTTGACAGTTAAGGTTAAGCAGCAACAGCAAATCTACAATAGTCAATTCTTATAGAAAAATTGAAGTTTGTCGCAAAAAGTTATGTCGACGGAGAAAATATTTATTTTATGTAATGGAGTTTACAAGTGTGATATTAAGCATTACAAATGAGGTAATGACATGTTTATTACCACACACTTAAAACAGAGCATACATAAAAGTAATTTATTTTCATATATATGTACATTTGAAGCTATGCTTGTCATTATACGATTTAAAATTTAAAACCGTGCCTGGTACCTTGAATTAACAGGGGGAAACCGTTGAAATAACACAAAAATAGTCAAGAAATGGTAAGGAACTGGCCAAAATAAAGTCAGGAAATAGGAGGTCAGGAAATAATCAGGAAAAGGTCAAATAGATTGTTAGCAACCTAACTGTAAACTTTCATAAAGCTCTCAGCAACTGTCAGGAATTACGCGAGTAACTGATTATTTAATTGTGGTGATGATCCGTCGGGTCGTTTAATTGTTTCTTCGTCTATCTACTATGTAAGCACAAGCTCAGCTGGACGGGACGCACGTCTACACTCGAAGAGTGCTATTCTAGTTTATTATTTTAAACAACTTGCTTTTTGCAAATACAAAAATTGCTTCAGTTTGGACTCAACAGCCTCATTGTGCAAAAACAAAAACAAAAGCGAAAGCAGCGTTGGCTATAAGGCCCTTGGCAGCAACTTAGCTAAATGAAAATATGAGAAAAGAAACCCGTGAGCGCTTTTAAGGCGACTACTTTATGACTACTGCTTGGGACACCCGCTGTCCCTCACACTCTTTCAAAAATGAGGATTATTAAGCTCTGTCTTCAGACAAATGAATGGCGCATAAAATGTTCGCTGTCTCATAAACTTTTAATCTTGCGATGGAACTCAAAAACTTGCGACATAAGTTGCAGTGCGGCGCTCACTGTCGGGGTGATGGTCGTACCGCTCAAGATGGGAGACGCGAAATAGCTTCCTCCTCAAGTTTTTCTTTTTTTATTAAAGCTACAAAAAAAATTTAACGCTTGAGACATAAACTTGAATGTTAGACTTCTGTCAGCGCGGCAATCTTCGAGCTGCGATTGATGACGTGAAATTATCTTTGTCTGCCCCACCCAGCTGTCTGATTTCCAAGTTCGCAACAACTACTTCGTGCAGGTTTGCGTATTCACCGTCTCGGAGATCTCGGTTAATATTTAAAGTAAAATAATATTATTTGTTAATGTTGTATTTTCTGCCAATGTGGCAATTATAGGAACAGAGCTGATGAAGTGCACGAATTTTAGTTTTGAAGTTATTTCGTAGTATATGGATAGAAAATAACTTTTAGGTACTTGATGCTTAAGCTGAAATTTTATCGTCATCTGACGATCATGCACGTGGAGAAGACGATTTGAAATAGTTGTCTTTTCTAGTTAATGTTTAACATAAGTGTCGCAACAAGTTTCTCAATACTAGTCATCAGCGCAAGTCTTTATTAATGCATCTGACTAACAATAGATAATATGGAACTTCCAGCAATATTGATGCATCGCACTGCTTGTAACTCTAGGAAGAAAATGGAAAATCCAGTAGAAATATTCAAATATTACTTGTAGTGTGAATTCATTAACAGTGAAAATTCGTCCGTAATGCCAAATTTATTCAGTTCAATAGTGAAACGTGACTCACGATCACAGGTACACATTTTATCGATACCGTAGCCCCAGGGTGGTCTTGCATGGCCCAAATAGCTTACCTTCAAAGACACGCTTTCATTGCTAACATCATTTCAACAAAAATTGTGACTACGACTTTTTCAAAAATCGTAGTACCTCCTCTACATAAAAGACATGAATTTGGCTTCTACACTTACTGCTACCTCAGAGGACATAAAATATTGGAAATTTCGAAGATTTATTGCATAGAAAAATCGCTTTAGCTGTGAAGTGCGTAGAAATTTATGCCTTATAGACTCTCACTTAATATAAACGTTTACAACTACTTACTAAGAACGTCACTGTATTCTACTAATTAAGGGATAAAACAAAGTGAACGTCAAGACATTTTTCCCGCCCATGACTAAAAATTATTCTAATGCATATTTACCAGATACAAAAACTTGATTGCCCGATTTTATTTTTTTATTTTTATTTTATTTAATTTTTTTTTGCTATAACATTCATATGAAATGCTTTTTGGAGGCTATCTCCTAAAATAGAAGCATACGTTGTTCAACAATGAAGTTTCAAAGTAAAACAATAAGATTAGTAGATTTGTTAAGGATAGTTGTGCTAGTGAACGTTACTTTCATGTCTCAGTGATAATTACTCAAACGAAACTGAATTATGAATGCATTTGCGCACCACATCAGTAAGAAAAATAAAAATCCAATGGACAGATACTTCAATATTCGGAGTAATTTCCGTGGACTTCTGTATAACATGCATAGGCTACTGTGTTGACAGACTTTATGTCTCAATTTATTATCACTAACAATTATAAACCTCCATCCAAACATCAAAGGGGCAGGGGTGCAAAAATCCAAATGGTGATTTAAACATCTCTGAAGTGCCGAAACACTTCCGAGCGGAACTACAGTCCGGGCCAGTACCTACAGGCAGTTATGTACAGGTAATACAGGAATACATGGACAGAGAAGGTGCTGAAACCCTGACAGGCTGCACGCTGGTCCCAACACAGTCATATGCTTTCGTGCCAACCTCCGGTGCTTTCAAATCTGAGGTTTCAGAAATTGGCGAAACAACGGTCGCTCTGATTTTCAAAAAATGAATTTCCTCTTATCTCGTCTTTCACAACGGTGCGGAGAGACCGATCAACTAACCCAGCAATAAAGAAATTATGTTACATTCTTATTCTTATTAAATGGCGGGAGGGCTACGGTACTGCACCCGTAATTTTTTTCCTATTTTTTTTTTTTTTTACTTCTACGCATGTCTTTAAGGTGGGCTCACTCCACAGTCTGATGAAAGTATTCTCTCAACTCGCCTTCAGAGTGTATGGCTGTTTTCTGGCGAGTCCAAAAATACGTCCCCCAAAAGACATTGAAAAATGCTAGCCGTCACATAAGCAAGTGTCGCGGGTAGGGTTTGGGATATGCCTTCAAAGTCTGCATGCATTAAAATTTTGTAAGCTATGCACTTTCCAGTCGTTTGAACAGTCACAGGCAGGTAGTCGGGTTCCTAATAGCGATCGAGAACGCCTTCATATAACTGTCATGTGAACGCGCCATTATGCGACACAGAAGCACTGCAATATTATTTCGGTACGTACATGATTGTTGCACAAAAACTCTATAGAACCAAATTATTGAAGGTATTTCGATGTTCAGTGTGTCATCTGAGTTGCCCTCGGTAAACAGACTGCAGGCTCGGTGTATCTAAAGAGTTTAAAAGCTAACCGGCGAGGCTGGTGATGCTGTACGTATACCTCAGCCTTACCGGACCGGTGTAAATGTTTTTATGTATAAACCGACCTTGAAATATTTATGTGAGTCTGATTAGCACATAGGGAATTGTTTTTAGACATGTTTGTTTAATTAGTTCCGATTTTCTAGGGCTTATCGTCGGGCATGCAATGCATCTCATTGCTTAAAGTATTTCTGCCTAGACTAATTTTATAATTTATGACCAAAATAACTAGTGTAATTTGCGCAATTTTTGTATTTCTTAACCGAACAAAGTTATGTAATTTTGTCATTTGTCATTTGCAACACGACTTATGTTTGACACTTCTTACAAATTTTGGAAATGTCCTCGGTAAGGCACCGCTTGTCCAAGTTCTATACTTCACTGAGTGCACAAAATGCCGAGTTCCAATTTGGTTAGATGCGTGCCACATTTCCTGATGTTCTCTACGCTTTACGAGCAAAGCGTGCCAAATAGCAGCGTCTGTGCGTCGATTTTCCAGCACGGTATAGTACATTTACATAGTTATACCGTTATAGTGCAGTATGACAAATCTGTGCACGTACGGACTGCAGGCGCAGTGTGCCACATCGCAGTTACTGCAACAATATTTTATTGCCTATATGTAACATGTAAAATCTAGTCATGTCTTAACATGGCTGGTAATTAAAAAGGTATAATGTGTCACATCATGGCATTGCCAAAGAGCCACAAGTGCAACGTAGTCATTTGTACAACACTGCCGTATTTTAAGTACACCAAATATACAACGTGTCACATCAGCTACGGAATCTTTAGTGTGATGTATGCGTGCAGTGTTGGCAAATCTGTCACAGGGGCAGTGTTGCCAGATGTTTGCTCAGCGAAGCAAGTGACAAACTTCCCTTCAGTCAACACGCCGGCGCGCATGTTCGAGCTGTTCTTTATGGCGGCCATGCTTCAATTTCATGGCCCAATTGGCTTAGTAACGGCAAACCAATGGCATATTAACCTCAATAACAGAGCATTGGAGGGCATGGCAGTATTGCCATTGCTACAATATTGCCTCGGTCGCCGTGAAGAGCGGCTGTTAG
>LQNS02276930.1:10407652-10421778 GCA_001587735.2 Parhyale hawaiensis | reverse complement strand
AGAAAATCCGGGAAAGATCTCCGAGCGTGACGCAGCTCCTTTTTTGCGCCGTTTGACCAAGAGCGAGCAATGGAGATATATTTCTCGACACCTCATTTGTTTGCCACACTTTATATCGCATTACGTTCGACGCTTGGGGAGAGAGAAAAAAACTGATGAAATAGCATGAGAATGACAGTTAAAGTTTGTCCTCCTCTGCTGCTATATCGGCTCAGTACCAGTGGCTTTTGCAAAGAACAAGTGTCATGTACTCATAGATACTATAGCTACAATAAAATTTTTCTAATGCATGTCTTTATATGAAGTATCTGTTAGAGTTAAATAATATATCAGTATCGTCATACAGAATTCCAATTTTTTTACAGCAAATTTGTATAACTTCAGTTGAGTTTATGTACTTTATGCGAATAAAACATTATGACTAACTGCAGCATTAAAGCTACATCGTAATTAGGAAATAAAGAATGTAACGGGAAGACTCACCGGAAATTAGCATCACAAGTGACGTTATGAATGACGTCACATCGACAAAGCTACGGCTGAACGGCCTATGACTTTAATTAATTTTGCGTAAAAAAATCGTCGTAAATTGCAAATTTCATCCCTTTAGCACATAAGTAAATAAAGAGAATATATAATAATTGAGCAATACGCAATTATCAATAGAAAGTGGACGTAGAGGCTGGTGGAAATTTCACAGCACTAGCGGCAAGCTCTGGGCCGCCGATTTAACTTCTTTGAAGTGAAGCCTTATCTACACTTCATATTCAGTTCACAGTGCTTTCCACAGAATATATTTAAACATATTATCATATTTTGTGGGCCTAATTCATTCAATCTCTCGCTCCTGACTAACCAGCTACTTCAGCAGCACGCGTACACAAAACACGGTAAAAATGTTGTCGGCAAGGACAGTAAGATTGAGCAGTAACTGTTTTTTATCGCTTCTATTGCGTCAAGAATATAATGCTGCTTATTTTAAAGTTGTCTACAGATCTTCATTAAATTCACAGGGATTGTTGCATTGGTTAGGAAGAACAGATGATTAACTTTTAGTGAAGATCTGTTCAATAGCTTGTAAGTTTATCTACCGCACCTGTTTTTTCTAGGCAATATAATTCAAAAAGTAATGAAAGACTTTTCGTGAAACTTGCAGGGACTACCGGGAATGTTAAGAAATTTGAGAGATAAATGATTAAATTTAATAAAATAATAAAAAATTTTGAATTCAATACTAATTTCATTTTTTTACAAACATGCTTTGCTTCGCGGAGGTATACGCTCCCAGAGTGCTGCCCTAGTTATGAATTATTATTATTAATAAAACTTCTCGCTTGAGCTCCCACGGACAGGTAATACAACCCAAATGAAGCATCTTGCAACACCGGGAAGCCCAAAACGCTGCTAAAGCAAATCCAGTAAAACACCATTAACAAACGCCTCCAGGCCAATACGACCAAAAGGCGATGCCGGCAACAAATTCCAAACCTTAGCCAACCAGGGCACGAAGCACCCACAGAACTGATTAGTTCGACATCTGACAGCCGCCAAAGTGAAAGAGTGCGCTCCGCACGCAGCATGAGTCGCTCTCCCAAAAACCATCAGAGCAGGGAGAGAAGAATACAACCAATGCCTATCATTATTGTACACATTATAACACATGCATAGCTCTGCTACTCTTCTCCTGTGGGACAGGTTTACTAGATCATTATCAGTGCACAGCCTGCTGGCTGATCTAACAAGTCGATCCAACAGACGTGAGTGAGTATCAGCAGCTGAAGCCCAGACCGGGGAGCAATACTCTAACACAGGCAGCAAAAAACATTAAAAAAATCTGCGGACAACCTGACTGTCACCAAACACAGAATTCACCTTACGCAGGAGTCCAATCTTAGTGGAAGCACGTGACACCAACCTCCTAATATATGCGGCTCAAAAGAAAGCTTCCCATCAAAGACAACACCTAGAATCTCCAAGGAGCTAGACTCCTGAAATAAAGTGTCATCAATCTCCAGTTGGGGATGCTGCGGTACAAGTGTCCGAGACCGACTGATAATCATCGACTTGGTCTTATTGACATTCAGCTTCATACTCCAGGCCGAGCACCATGCGTTAATGCGTGACAAATCCCTATTCAGAGACTGAGCGACATCACCCAGGCGAGGAGCAGGTATCACTGCCATCAAAGTGGAATCGTCAGCATAGTTGATCAACGTGTATACGAGTGAAGAGAACATGTCACTAGTATAGAGAACAAACAACAGCGGGCCAAGCACACTGCCCTGAGGGACGCCAGACACCACCCCAACTGAGGCGCTCAAAACGCCGTTAACAGACACACTGCGTTCTCTCAGAAACAAAATCACGAATGATTGATAAAACCCTACCACCAACACCAAAGGACTCCAGCTTGTATAATAGACCCCTGCGGTTAACCCTGTTAAACGCCGCGCTAAAGTCCAACTGGACAAGGCTTGCTTCCGACCCGCAATCCAGCGCAGATTGTAAAAGGTGTGACACCGACAAGAGAGCATCACAATAGCCCAAGCCAATTCTGTACGCAAACTGACCAGCAGGCAGCAACCCGTAACCTCAGCAAAACGACCAAGCTTACCAGCAATCAACTTTTTGAACACCTTCGACAAAATGGGCGTCAGGGTGATGGGTCGGCCACATAGGGCGACACCGGACCTTGGGAATATGAGTAATATTCCCAGTTCGCCAAAAACGAGGAAGATTTCCTAACCACATCAGGCGCCGGAAGATCACTGCAAGCTTGGGGACAAGAACATCAGCCAGCTGCTTATAAAACAAAGGAAACATGCCCACCGGATCCACAACTCCATACGGATCAAAGCCTTCAAGCAGCACCCTGATTGCACCAGATCTGAAAGCCAAAGAGGTCGAACGGAGTTCAGGGTGGCATCCATGAGGCAATGCGATAACATCTCTGCTCTGTCTCCCGTTGAAGTGAGCCGACAAAAGCTCTGCCCTTGCCAAGGGCTCAGTAATGATGCCCCCACCTGGACCAACAAGGGGCGGCAACGAAGGTTCAGCACCGAAAACTGAACCCTTTAGTCACTCCATCATCGATGTGGATGGTCAATACTCAGCAGGGACTCCCTGGAACGCTGCTTGAGACGACGCTGTGTCACCTCATACATACGCCTAGCCTCGGCCTTACGATCAACATAGATCTGCTACAACGTGCAGTCACGCGAACGTCGCCATGTCCGATAAGCCGCTTGTTTAGCTTCAAAAGCTAACCGACACTGGTCGTCAAACCACAGCTTATCTCGAGACCTCACAAAAATAGTCCTCTTAGGGACAAACCTCTCCAAAATGGACACAGTCAAGTCGTTAAGCTCAGAGACAGGATCCTCACTGTGAATAATCTGACACCAAGGTAACGTTCTTTCTGCCCGAGTAATAGCCACCCAGTTAGCCTGCTCTTAACAAATACCGCTCTCCTGGTGTCTACAGCAGGAACAACCTGATTGAGGTCCAAGGACACAACATGACGTGAGTAGTCTAAAGAGCCAATAGGGGAGCCAACTGTCACCGTCATCAAGTCCGGGACATCAGTCATAACAAGGTCGAGACAGTTACCAGCAATATGCGCGGACCCGCGAACAAGCTGCACACAACTAGACAAGGTGCAAAAGTCCAGCGCAGCCACACCATGACAATCAGTCGGTGATACAGATCCCAACCAGTCCCTGTTGTGTGCATTAACATCACCCACAAAAACAAACGCTGCCTTGGCATCCGTGCTCTGTATCGAGGCCATCGCCGTCAATAAACAGTCATAAAGAGAATCATCAGTTGCAGTGCTACGATATAAGGAGAATAAATAATAATTATTCTGTCAGCCACACACCCTTACACCGATGATCTCAAGACAGGCGCATTCGTGCATTGACTGCCGATAAACACAGAGTCCGCTCCGGACATAGACGGCCATTCCACGGAATGCAGGCCCCGATCCACACAACATTCGAAAAGGGGACTGAAAACCGGCCAAGGCAAGCTCAGCGTCATGCCTCCTGCCAGACACCAATGTCTCGGAGCCTGTTCATCTCCTCTCAGGGATGAAGTTGGACCAAAAGGTTTCATCCGCCTCTAGAGTGGCATTTCCTCCAACTCAGGGTCTACACAGAGCTTCAAACTCAAAGCCAGCTCATACAAACAAAGAAGCGTCCGGTGGCCAGACAGTGGGGGCGGCCTGATAACGCGCAGGCCACTCGAGAATGTATCTATAAGCGTAGGTACAACAGCAGCGCAGTGCCAGGGTTGCTGACTCGCTCATTATCCAGCGGGCGTAAATTGGAGCCCCTGGCAGGGAAGGCAAAAGAAACTGGGGAATGTGTAGTGGTAGTAATTCTGTCGCTTGTACTCAATGGTAGGAGGGGGTGGGATGTGAGAGGGAGGCACAATTGTCGATGGGGTCTTCCATCCATATGACGCCATAGCCCAGACAATCTGTGATTGACTGCAGCCGTAAGCACCTCTAAGCCACAGTCGGCATTTCTTGCAACACGAACGAGAGTATGTGAATTTCCTAGTTGGGTGTGCCGTCGACTTTTTGTACAAATTGCTCGTGCACGTATTTAATTCACAGGGCATATGATAGTATTTTTAACAGCATCCATATAGTGACAACAAAAATGGAATGGGTCTCTCCATTATGATGGGAACACTCGTTTCTCTATCCATGTTGCAGCCCACGAATGACAACACTCCTTCAGATAACCCAGTAGCAACTCACGAATGATAACACCGCATCCGATAACCAAGTAGCAACACACGAATGGCAACACTCGATCCGATAACCAAGTAGCAACACTCGTTCCGATAACCAAGTAGCAACACTCGTTCCGATAACCAAGTATCAATGCATGAAAGGTAACACTCGTTCAAGCACCCAAATGGTCGCTTTAAATGGCAACGAGGCTCATAACTCGGGATGGCAACTGTTCCCAATGGCAACTGCATGGCGCCAAGAAATATGACTCACTATTAATATTCCACTGCAGCCGGATCACACTCGCGCTCTAATGGATCCGCCGTCCGCAAAATTCGCCGAGATGGTCCTCGGCGGCCCTAAAACGCTGATACAAACGTGTCCGCACATCTCATTAGCGCCGGAACGGAATGGCGGTCGTACGTTCCGCTCTGCAGCGCGAGGGAGCGGGGATGGGGGTGGGGAGATCCGTGAAATAGGAATATTACGGAACAGTAAAGGGAGCAGTAAAAATGCGGGCGGCAGACCTGTCCGGAAATGAGATACGCTTCGGGAAGGAAAATATAAAGCTTATCAGATTAGGGCAAGTTGGAAATATGGTTTCCCTTTGAATGCATTAGAAAGCCAATCCATTATGCACACAATACATTAAATATGTGAGCTTCATCTGCCTGGTAGTCAATTTCAGTAATGGACAGCGATTTCTTTATTTATCGCGCTTCGAATAACAACTAGCTACTATTAATTACAAACTGAGCATTAATACCACTGTAGAGATTTTAGAACGATAATTGAATACGGAAATACTGCATGAAATTTCACCCCAAAAACATCGCCTTAGAATTTATTTCTGCTCTAGGTAAACCACATCCATTTGTAGTAATAAAACATTTAATGTTTTGCGAAAGAGACAATTTGGTATCTTGACTCTAACAGAATTATCACCAGGAGCACCAAAGAGGACAGCTGATAACATGCTTACGTGTGCCTACACTACTACATACTTGTCAGGCAGAGCCACTACATGCTTGTGTTCCAGTTAGGGCTGTCACTATGGGCCGTCCACAAGCGAGATGGATTAGCGTGACATTTAAGTGGAAAAGTGACGAGAAAAAGGCGCCACTGCAACAGTTTAAAGCTTTTCCTCACTGTGCTGCTCTCCAATAATGCTTTCAGCTGATAGAGAAAAAGACGTAGGAAAATTGGTACGCGATGTCAACGGAAAGATGGTTACTAATTTACTATGCACTCCACAATGCCAAAACTGACTAAAGAAGCATGGAAAATGCTCAAAAGCGTTGCACAAAATGAGCAACAAAGAACGCCTGTGAATATGATAACGCTCGACAACCTCAGAATTCAGTCAATTCTTTTTCAAAGGTGAACAATATATGTTCCAAGAAATAAGGGGGCAATAGCCAGTGTATAACCTCATCTCTTCATTCACTTATTGACAATAGTACTACAGATTCGGTATCACCATCTCTAAACATATCAGATGAGGCCTACCGTGAAAACCCCAACCACTTCGACACATGAGTGACTTCTATAAAATATTGTATTCGCTTAAAAATACGAAAGTAGTTAGTGAAGATGAAATCAGCATCAACTGCATTAAGGAGAGCTTCCCTGATTGTAAACCCTTCCATAGTAACAAATACCTTCCCGGATTCGTAGTAAAAATGTATCATAAAATCTATTCATAAATCTAGTGCCCAATATGTTCCCAGTGATTACAAACCAATTAGTATTTTTCGTATTTTATAAAAATATCACAAAAAACAGTAACGAAGCAACTTACACGATATATCGACCAGTCTCGTTTGCTTCACAAAAATCAGCACGCTTACAGGGACCTTTCCAATAAACAGTCGGCGTACCAAAATATAAATAATAAACATCCCACTCACCTCATAATGCTGGATTTATCGAAAGCTTTCGACAGTGTTCATCATGGTATGCTACTAAATAAAATAGGTACGTGCTCTAAATATTTCTTCAAACTGGTTCTCTAGCTATCTACAAATCAAAGCCCATGCTGTTAGGACTTCAAGTTATGAGTCCCTATTCCTAATTAACCCATTTGGCGTACTCCAAGGGTCTGTACTCGGCCCCATACATTTCACCATATTTGTCAATGACAAACCATCGCTACAACACGATGTAACTCTTTCAATGTACGCTGATGACATCTCAGGTGCAACACATTGCTCCCTAGACGAATTAAATCTTCTACCAACTAGAGCCGAAAATATTCTGCACGAGCTCAAGAGCAGGTATGACAAAAAAAGGTTTCAAGCTAAATCGGATAACTCGGTGCATACTTTTAGGAAAGTTTGATCAATCTAGAACACTAAATCCACTGTCCCTCACTTTGAACACCATAACCATTCAGCTCAAGGATTATAAGCCTAACAGGTTAACTCAGGGGGCTAGCCAAGCTGTAGTACTTCATGGGAAATAGCTACTGATAAACATAGTAGGTTTTTATGACGTCACAAGCATATTTCTTATGATGCACTACAGCTTGGCTCCGCCCCGTGAGTTAACCTGTTAGTCTCATAATCCTTGCATTCAGCCTGTTGCGGTTGTTTTGGCCCTTGGAGCATGATTGGCTCAAAATCTTGATTTTGACTTGCATATTTAAAAAAAAAAACTGTGCAGAAAATAAATCATACTGCGCGATATATTAAATGATGCAACTTTTAAACTCCTTGCCTTTACTGAGACTCATCTATATGATGCAGTCATTAATGCGATAGTTGAAGTAGAAATCTATCTATTACATAGAAGTGACCGCAAAGATAGGAAGTGTGGTGTTGCATTATACGTAAGAGACCACCTTGGTTCACATATAAAGCACAAATTCTCTAAGTGAATGTGTGATTGTATTATTGTTCAATTGAGAAACTTAGATTGATATGCGTGGTGTGCTATTGACCGCCAAAATGTACCACCGAAAAATTTTCCGAAATGTTGCAAGCAATCCACACGCATTGCAAAGAAGATCAGAGTAAGTATCAAATGTATTTAACTGGTAATTTCAATTCTTCCCCTTCTTAAAATGGCTAACGACAGACTTGCCAGATGCAACTGAAAGCTTCGTACTATCTAAAACATCATCGGCCACTAGAGATAAAAAAGATCAGGCTCTCTCTCTCTAGTGCACATAATGAAAGAATTTTCTCTGACCCAAATGATATCGTCACCTAGAAAATGTCTTAGACCTTCTCTTAGTAGATAACGCACAATTGATTAAGAATATTGAAATCCAGGATACAACATTATCTGATAGTAGGCTTCTTGAATAACAACTCAGCTTGGCAAATGCATTCACATCGACCGCAAAGATTCGCAAATAAACTCCATCTCCAGCCTACGGGACTTGAACGTGCACGATAAAGGGAAAAATTGGGACGGCTTAATGCAGAACTGCAGTCAGTAAATTGGGACGTATTTCAAAATAACTCAATAGAAAGTGAAAGCGTCAATGAGGTATTAGAAAACATTTTATTGGAAAAGTGTATAAAGTACCTTAGCTCCGCAATAAAAAATAAAATTCGACACCACAAATTTCGTAAAGGGCTACTTAAGAAACGAGCAAAATTTATCAAATGCCAGCAATCAACGAAGTTACTATAACGACAAACCGAGTGCAAAAAGAAGCTAGATGAGATAGAACGTCAGCTTGCAAGGTCACACGACGAAGAAAAAAAAAAGAGAAGTAAGCCATCGAAAAAATAAAAAGCAATAGCAAATATTTTAACATCGAGTTATCCCAAGGCCACATAGAAAACAAAGTCTAGGGGGCATTGATTATCCCTACTGTTTACGTAGCAGCTTACAGCAATTTTATCTGGCACTTTCAGTAAGTATGGGTACAGTAAATTTTTAAATTTCGCAGTCTCTGTACTGGTAACATTTCGATAGTGACGTGTCATTTTGTTGAATAATATGCCCCCCTCTCGGACCGCGAAACTCTTAAAATGCTTTGTGGCTATTGCACCACCACCAGTTTTAATCGGAATTCGCACTTCACAAGTGCGACCAATACGGTCAGCGTGCTGGCCTGGGTTCGCCCATTGACGTTGGCAGTAATTCCTGCTTCAATTTCCCAAACATGTATGATCGTAGAGCGCTCGAATCTCCTCTAAATTATGTACATTTGGAGTTGAGCAAGTCTTTCGTGATAGTTTAAATCTTGCATATCCCAGATTTTAGGAGTGAACGATTTCTGGATTGCCTCGAGGCGCTCTAACTCTTTCCGTTTGCTTGGCATCCAAAAAGGTGAATAGTGTTCAATCCTCGGCATTATCAATTGTTTCCATAAGGTGTGCATTGTATCTGCCTCTCGTGAAGAGGAAGTTCAAAGCACCCATCCGCTCCACTTTTTACCTGTGGTAACAACTCGAGTCACGTGATCTTCAAAAGTGGCATTATCTTGTATTCTCACCCCAAGGTCCCTTAAAATTGCCTTCTCTCGATTTCACTCCCATCTCTCGTCGTGTAGGACGTAGATTCAGTGAGGGAGAAGTTTTTTTTTCTGCAAAGTAAAAGTTCAAATTTTGACTCGTTGAAGGTCATGTTGTTAACCGATGTCCAGTGAAAGTTGTTTGTTAGATCTAGTTCTACATTCCGTACGTCTACCATTGATTACACCGCTGCTAATATCCGTATGTCATGAGCGAACGATGAGGGAACGGCAATCTTGCATTGGTGCTCTATATCATTTATCACAATGAGGAGGAGTATTGGACCAAAGCACTGTGTCTTGTGGGACTCCATCGAGTACCGTTGTCGTTTGAACACTTTATTATTTATAATTACACTTTGGGTTCGGTTTATCAGGAAAGCTTCGATCGATCTAAGAAATTTTCCACGGATGCCCATGTTGAAGAATTTGAGTAGTAGTAATCTATAGTCTACTTTATAGAATACTTCAGCAAAATCTAAATACATAGCGTTTACATTTTTGCCTTGGCATAGTAAGTCTAGAATAGAGTCATAATGCTCAAACAGCTGTGAAGTGGTTGAACGCTTATGGCGAAAGCCATGTTGATTTGACGTAGGCATATTTTGCTTCGTAAATGATGTACTAAACACTCTTTAACGTCATCACTACGTGACTAGTTAGCGAGACGGGCCTATAGTTGACTAGATCCATGCTATTTCCAGCTTTAGGAATAGGTAAAATAAATCGAGTTCTTGTAGGAGAGTGGAATTACTCCATCATTAATTGATTTTCGCCACATAAGGTATAGAGGGTAAGAGATGCTTAGATTGCACATCTCAAGGATTTTTGCAGGCACATCATCCGGTCCTGCTGCACTGTTGCCGCTAAGTTCGTCAATTGCTAGTTCAATGCTTAGTTTTGTAAACTCAAACTCTGCTCCATCCCGCTGGTCACGGACTGCAGCACAGCATCACCTCTGCGCAAGATGTGTGGCGTACATAACGCCACCTGGACCTCGTCCGAAGTATCATCAAGGTAATATTGAATGACACCTTTTCTTCCTACACAGAATAAAACACTCATTAAATGAAAAACACTCTTCTTACTTGGAAAGTCACTAATTTTCTCCCATCAGATCTGCTGAAGTCTAACCGGGGGAAAAACTTTGCAGATCTCCAGAAATCCTTCAGCTTTGCTGCAAACACAGTTATTACTAGCAGATTTTGTAAACGTGGCTATGTAAGTCTTCTTCTCAGAAAATTAGGATGGCTGCGATTGGAAGCTAAACTGCAACTTCATGAAGCCATTTGTGAATTTCATTCTTTGTACGGCAAGCGTAGTTCTGTTGATACAGTTCAATTTCCTTGAAATGATATGAGCTCAGACCGAAGGTCTCGGAATAATAAATTACCTACCTCGAACAGAAGCCTACAACTTGGTGAAATGAGCTTTCTGTATCCGGAGCCTTCTTATGGAAGGGTGATCTACCAACTAACTAAAAGTATCTCTTCTAGTTTCGCCAAAATATTGGTCTCTTTCAAGCAGGCTGCCTACAACAGTTTCAAAAGAAATCAAACTACATAATAGTGGCCAGAATATATCACTTCAGCACTCTCATATGGGTGGCAGTAAAAACACGGTATAGGACTATAGTTTATAATTTTACGACGTTTTCGTGTGCTCTGTTGTGTTGTGCTTTCTAGTAGTAAGTGAAACTTGCATTTAGAAGATATAAGTCTGTCGAATGTTCTAGAACCATTTAGTAGTGTAAGTTATTGCTATGAGAAGAAAGACGAAGCTTGGCAATGTGTATAACCCGGCTAAGTATACATATATGTATATTACTTGTCCCATGGATACAGAAGTAAGCAATGCCAGATTTAGCTTACAATGTTAATCTAAACGGTATAAAGTTAGCATGTGCTCACCTGTTTGTGCTTAGGGGCGTCTAAATACAGGCGATCCTCACTTTATAGCGATGACTAGTTCGCTATAGTTTGAATCCTTTGCTGTAGTTTGGTGGTGCCACTCACAATGTCAGGGTAGTACTGGTTTGGCATTAAAAGAACAATTTTCAATGATCATGATAGTGGAAAACGCTCAATGAGGCTATGTTCAAATTTATGCATTCCTGGATTACATATTTGAATGTTCTTGTAAGACAACTTTGATGAAATATTATTTGCACCCACCCTTATACGTCCTATATTTTTCTTGATAAGCCTTATTTTGCATTCTGCAATTTTTAACGAACGCTTCAGCAATATCAGCCGCGTTCTTTCCCCCCCCCCCCTTTCTGTCATTCAAAATTATTATCTTCTCATTGATTGTTCAGTTTCTGTCGTCTCCTGATAGGCTTCTTGCTTTAGAGGCCATAATTTACACAATTTAAAAAAAAAAGTTTTGAGAGTAATCTTCGCTCTCTTGCATAGCCGGCTAAGTTACACCGTCGTACATGATGCCGTAAGGAAAACTTCACGGAATTAAAGTCTAAGAAAAATTTTGAATTTAGCATTCCATAAATACATGCTATGCTGTGAATTGTTGCCTTATAACTAACAGCATCACCTAGCATAGTAATTCCTAAATCGCTTAGTTCGTAGGTATCGATTTATAGAAATTTGAGGAAATAGGGGAGTGGCCCACGCTACAAAGTGAGTTTCAGGTGATATAGTTGGATGCCCTGGAACTAAATAATTCCGCTATAATTGGGTGAAAGAATAAGGAGGTGCAGTATAAAATGAGGATCGCTTGCATCGAGATCTGGCGGCCGTCAGTTGTTCCTAGATACATAGCAGCTAGTGATGTATTTGTTTCGTATGATGTAGAATGCCTCAATATCTTCCCCGGTAAATATGCCTGTAGCATGCAGTGTGAGAATCAAAAAATTCTGTTAACCCTTTCGCTCATGAATTTAGCTATATTTCTCGTAGGAGTATCGCTATCTCCAAGGATATATAACACATAGGCTAGATGCACCATAAGAGTACGAATTAACTCGTTGCTTCGGGGGGTTGGCTCAAAAAACCATATTCTCTGCCTGACGCTCGAGCAGCGCTGAGACATGATTGTGTATCAAGGCGACAATTTATGTGATGGGAAGGGCCTCGAAAGCGCTTGAGTTTCTTACCTGCTCCTATTGATACGTTCTTTACCTCTGCCCTGAGGCCGTGGCTCGAGTGTTTCTGTTAATGCCTTTTACTTTTTTATATTTGTTCGTGTTACTTTTTTGCTTTGAAATTTACATGGTACGTTAACGAAGGCAGCTATTTAAACGTCGTAGTGACTGGCTGCAGGGGTGAGTTGTTTCTGTTATATCTTTCTCTTCTATGTTTCCTAATGCTATTCTTGAGGCCTTTAAATGAACATGGCGATGCTAAGCTAATTCACAGTAGGCCTAAGTGTAAACCTACTGCCGTAATAGAGCATTGCGTGGAATGTAGGCTGTGCAGCATGATAGAGCAATGAATCAGCTACTTAGTTTGTAAGCCTCGTTGTTCTCCTACATTGAACTAGCTTACTAAACAATTACTATAATGGTATTATTTAATGAAAACCTCCTAATGGGGAGATATAAATGGTTTTTATTTGTTCGTTTGTTTGTTTGTTTGTTTGTTTGTTTGTTTGTTTGTTTTTTTGTTTGTTTGTTTTTTTGTTTGTTTGTTTCTTTGTTTGCCTACTCTACAACGTTGCACGTCAGGCAACAATGCGTACGCTGTTAGCCCGAGGCTCCACGTACCTACGCAACTAACAACGCGATTCCAATTTGGTGGCAGACATATTCCATCCAGCAACAGCCGGCGCTGCTCGTCTGTCCACACCAGGAAGCAAAGAATGCAACGGGAGGACTCAAGAGGACTAAAATAAAACTTAGCCGTGACTGCACGTAGCAAATTTACATCACATCGATGAGTTGAAGTATTTGAGTGTGGGACCTCAGGCCTTCGTATGTTGTTTTCTTGAACATATTACCGTATTTTTTCCATTTATTTCATTCAGTCTCCCGCTCATGACTGGCCAGCTACTTGAGCTGCAAAATATCGTAAAATGTGGTCGCCAAGTACAGAAAGTTCGAGCAAGAGGCTAACTGTTACTGTGGTTTCTTTCGCCTACAGAATTGGCTATATGGGTGCTTATATTTGTTGGTAAGGAATAAATATGTTCATGAAGAGTACTGTGAACTGAATATGAAGTGTAAATAAGGCTTCAATCAAGAAAAAGAAGTTAAATCAGGTCGCGGAAAGGGAACAAATTCGGCGCTAGTGCTGTGAAAGTTTCCACCAGCATGCACTGCAATTTTCTTTCGATAATTGCTAAATTAGTATATACAGTAGCGGCCATAATGGTTCGGACACCTAACAATATATCAAGAAATCATTAATATTCCCGAAAATTAGTAAAATACCTCTTTCAAATTTGGCGCACATCAAGCAACATATCATACCTGCATTGTGTCAAAATGTCACTTGTGAAGGAGAAATGAAACCAAAAATACAAATGGACAAATTCCGTCAGATTTTGACATTGTCCAAGTCTCAACTTCAAAATAAATAAAAGAGCCAAAGCGAATCTTAAAATCATATTTAAAATAAAATGCATATAAATGAACGTTTTGGGCCTAAGTATTGCCCTTGCATCAGCACGAAAATCTGTAAGAATACAAAAAGAATTAAATGAAAGGAGAATACACAAATCGTTTGAAGTCTAAACAAAAACAGTTACAGCCGCTAAAAATCTCAATAAAAAATCGAAAAGTACTAAAATCAAGTAATGATTTGCAACGGGTATGAACTCTGGGAATCGTTTAACTCTGGTTTGGATTCGTAATATGCAAGGACTCTAAAATTCTAAGGTTGATAAAACTGTTTGCACTGCCTATTATCTTAAAACTGTCTTCCTTGACTACACTATTGCACTGTGCTGCATGAT
>LQNS02276930.1:10342976-10360144 GCA_001587735.2 Parhyale hawaiensis | reverse complement strand
TCTTTGGTACACACAGTCCAGTTGACTTGAACAAGTCAAGACTTGACTTGACGACATGATTCAAATTCAATCATGCCTCAAGCGACTTGTCAAGTCTAATACTTGATCAAGTCTCACCGTACAGACGGTCAAGTTCGCTTGAACAAGTCACTAGATCAAGCATACTTGTCAAGTTTACTTGATCGTGTGTAGCCACCGAAAAAGAACAGTAGAATATATGCATGGTTTAGCCCACAATCATGAGATGCCTTAAATAAATAACTTTAGTCAATATTAGCGTTGATGCATAGTCCTCACCAAACACGTTCTCTTTAGTTTAAATCAGCTACAACTAGTTTCCGCTAGTTTTCCCTATTTTCAGTTAGTTTTTGCAAGCTTTTATTTGTTTAAAGCTGTTTTCACTAGTTAAAACGGGTTTTCTGTACAATTGTCACCCCAAAATCCTACCTATACAATTGACACCCCCCCCCCCCAAAAAAAAAAGTCCCACCAGTAAAATAGTCACCCTCAAAAAAATCCCACCTGTACAATTGTCACCCCAGTATATTAGGCAAGGCTAAATAAGATTAGGTTAGGTTAAATTAAGTCAAGTTAAAACGAAGTTAGATTAAAAAGTTAAGTTAGTTCAGGTAAGGTTAGGTGGATCTCTTCGGTTTCGTAGCATGCAGTTTCGTTACGAATATTTTCTCACTATCAGTAATAAGGTTTTTGTGTTGATGACGAAAATAACATTTATTTTGTAGAGAAATTATTTTACTATGATCTAACCTAACCTAGTGCTTCAGATATGCGGATTTGTTAAATAAATATATTATTTAATATCTTCTAGTTTCAACAAACTAATTATGTTCTGATGTTGTTCTTGTTGTGTCCTCATAATAAACTAGTTCCTAACTATATATGCTTACTTTGCAGCTTCCTTTCATTGTTCTGCAAAATAGACGTTATATTTGTATGCAGCACTAAAAACTGTACCACTGACGGAAATGTCGCTATAAATTTCTGCATACCACGAAACCGAAAGACCCGGTTAGGCTAGGCTGGACTAGGTAAGGCTGGGTTAGTCTAGGTTGGGTTAGGTTAGGCTAGGTGAGGTAAAGCTATTTTACGTGAAGCTAGGTTAAGTAAGGCCCGGTTATTTTAGATTAGCTTAGGTATGGCTAAGTTAAGTTAGGTAGAGCTAGGTTAGGTTAATTAGCAATTATATTAGACCCTTTGTACAACTGTCACCCCAGTTTTCCACCTGTACAATTGTCACGCCCAGTCTTTCCCACCTGTACAATTGTCACGCCAGTCTTTCCCACCTGTACAATTGTCAGGCCCAGTCTTTTCCACCTGTACAAGTGCCACGCCAGTCTGTCCCACCTGTACAATTGCCACGTCAGTCTTTCCCACCTGTACAATTGCCACGCCAGTCTTTCCCACCTGTACAATTGCCACGCCAGTCTTTCCCACCTGTACAATTGTCACGTCAGTCTTTCCCACCTGTACAATTGCCACGCCAGTCTTTCCCACCTGTACAATTGCCACGCCAGTCTTTCCCACCTGTACAATTGTCACCTCAATCTTTCCCACCTGTACAATTGTCACCCCAATATTACCCACCTGTACAATTGTCACCCCAAACGCTGCTGAGGTGATGATTGTACCTACAGGTGATTCGTTAAAACTTGTTTTCACTATTTTGAACTGGTTTACTAGTTAGATCTTGCTTTTACAATTTGAGAATTTTTCACTTCCTTTGGGTGTTTCGACTCCTTTGGGTTTCTTGGGCTTCCTTTTGGTTCCTTTGGGTGATTCCTAGGACCTCGAAATCTACATACGTCAATTTCTAACGTTATTGTTTCAAATCCGTCATTGGAAGAAACTCAATTGTATGCCATATTAAACTACATTACGTGTAGTATCTGTGAGCCAATGTTTTCTATAAAATTTTAACATTTCTAGAAATAATTATGAATTTTAAAAAATTCTTGGTGTCTAAAGGTACGATATATATCGCCTACTGAAGTTATATGATTGTGAATTTAAATTCCCTGCTCTGCAACACATTCCTTATGGTACGACCAAAAAATTAATCTTTGTTTAAAGTATCTGTGATTATTAGAACTCAATAAACTGGTATCACAATACTTCATCCTTTCTTACACTTTTTCCACACCCTCCAGTGGTCGAGTGGTTAATATTACTGCTGCTTGTTGTCGCAAAGGTCTATTCCCAGGCCAGGGAGGAAGTATTGCTGTATGGTAATGCAACATCAGCATTCTGCCGTTCATAACTCACTAAGGGTGCACAGGCCTACCCAGAAATGGAGAGTCGGGGAGGAGGGAGGGGCGCAGTTATTAAGAATCTTCCGTCCATGACTCCATAGTTTACACAATCTGTGATCGACTGCAGCCGTGCATTGCTCTGGCACTAGAGGAAATTTGTCGGCAGCGCGATCCCGTGCACGTAGATCTTAGGGCGTAAGGGTAAGGCCACTTTATCTCTTATCTACACTTAACGGATTTTTTTCATAGTCAGCGGATTTATGAATACTGCAATATCGACTTCTACACTTAATGGATTTTTTCATAGTCAGCGGATTTATGAATACTGCAATATCGACTATCGCATAAGCCGCTATGCCAGCCCTTCCATCCTCGCAAAGTTGCCGTCTCTAGCGAGCTTCCCCCTAACCGTGGCCGCCGCTCAGGCTAGCCACAAAAAGTTATCGATAAACGTATATTGCTCATAACATAGTCCTTTGGTAGTTCCCGAGGGTGCAGAGGTACTATGTCCGGAGATTCACAGTTTTTTCTAGAAGTGCATTAGCTATTAGTCTCGAAGTGGCATAATAAGAGCGTGGGGTATAAATAGCGTCCTCTTGCCGAGAATCAATAACAAAAATGTCTGTAAAGTAGAGAGATCGAGATGACTTTTTGTGATAAGTTAACGGCATATTTTTTAAAGTATAGCATCCATTCTACTGGCATAAGCACACCTTTTTAAAAAGCCTTGTAAAGTTATAGCTGTTAATGCGTTTATTGCTTTATTTATATATTTTTATTTAGTTTTCTGTTTTTTTTTATCACGTTCGAAGCATATCTATAGACTGTAGTTATACCTTGTTTATCCTTAGCTTTGCTATGAATGAGGTAAAAGGCATTAACTGGCGACCGTTAGTGCTTGATATGAAGGATTGATGCTTGCTTCCAAGGCAAATTTTAGCATCGATGGAAAAAAGATGGCAACACTTTATCGAAGTTTTCTCACTCGTTCGTTTCGATGCTCAGTTCAAGTTAAAAAAACCGGGCTGACAGGCGCACTGCATCCTGCAGCGGAGAATAGCGACCAGCGCCTCATCGGACGGATATCTTTAGCTTATTACCTGATATTAACCGATGGCCCTCTACGGACTTCAGACAGATATTTTGAAGCTTCTTCGGACGAGGTCCAGGTGACGTTATTCACACCGCCCATCTTGTGCAGAGTGGGAGAGCTAGTAGTGACTTATTTCGGCATAAATTGCGCGTAACCGCTTACAGCTGGCTTACCTATGATTTTCTGATAAAAATTTGCCACGAACAACAACAACAATAAAGCGGAGTCAAAACAAATTAATTACCGTTATCGTGTAGGACCACTACACGATTCATTACAAGCAGCCTTATTACATTCTGTTACACGATCGATGAGCTTCCAAATAAACTGCCCGGCAGCCTTAAATGACGGCAAAGAATCTGCACCGCCGCCGATTCTTTGTTTCTTCCCATGCTTGGGATTCTACAACAGAGGACGCATAGGGTCAGTCTGATAACGTCTAAATACCTCAGCCAAGAAGGTCATGTTCTATCGAGTTTGTCTGGCTGTCTCTCTGTTTGCTTGTCTGTCACCAAGATACATAACTCAAAAGTTATGGATGGATCTTTACGAAATTTACAGGGATTGTAGGTACTGTATGTTAAGGGTAACACATGATTAACATTTGGACAAAATCCGCCGCCCCCCCCCCCTGTTTGTTGGTTTGTTTGCTTGTTTGTTTGTGTGAATCGCTTTTGTTAGTATCATAACTCAAAAAGATATTGGCTGATTTTTTATGAAAATAACCAGAGTAGTTAGAGTTGTTAGGTATATCACGAAGAGTAAATGACCAAATTTATTATATGATCTGTTTGTTCGTTTGTTTGTTTGTTTGTCTCTGGGTTTGATTTTCTGTTTATGAGCAATATAACTCAAAAAGTTATGAATGCATTTCATGACATTTTCATGAGTTGTTAGGTGAATCAAGAAGAGTAAATGATCATTTTTTTTGTGATGATCGGCTGATCCGCTTGTGTGCTCGACTATACTCTGTCCATTTTATCAAGGCAGTTTGGACGTGGTCAAATTCCTCTGCAGCGATGCCGATTCTATGGGCATACATGCTTTATATTTGTTCTGCCCATATCTTAGCCCCGCCCACTATCTGCATGTAGAGAAATCTCATAAATGCTCAAATAATTGGCAACGTTGTCAAGGAATTTGACCGCTCCCATACTGCGGTGCCTTATGTCAAAGCCTTATGTCAAAGTATCTATGACAAGGAATATGCAGACTAAAATCTTATTTCCCATCTCTAATACTCTTCTACTGGAAAATGTCTCAAACGTAAGATGTTTTCTACACTTTTCCAGCCTCAGATTCAAAAAGCTAGGTTTTAGTAAATGAATTACATTTAAACCACTGAAGTTGAATTAAGGTTAACATGCATTAACTAAATTGTGTTTACAAACAACCAAAATTAACTGAAGATTGAAATGAAATACAGTATACTAACACTGAAGTTTAATTCAGGTTCAGTAAACAATAACTGATTCATCGCTTCAATTACGTGATCAAAAATAATTGTTAAAGATTTGAAACCTAATTGAGATTTTACTTATATAATAACTGAATTATACTAACAAAAACTGATGCTTTAATTTAAATATCTTGAAAGTTATATTTAGTACATTTGATATTACCATATTAAACTCCGTTTCTTGTAAGCCCCTGCCATACTGGCCAGAGCAGCAGCAGCAGGTCGCTCACAGGTGCCACGGAACTGTGGGACCCCCCATCCACCCATTT
This sequence comes from Parhyale hawaiensis, assembly GCA_001587735.2. Lineage (NCBI taxonomy): Eukaryota > Metazoa > Arthropoda > Malacostraca > Amphipoda > Hyalidae > Parhyale > Parhyale hawaiensis. Next base: position 10,355,053 of record LQNS02276930.1, on the reverse strand, counting down.
TCCCTCAATACCCCTTGTGTTGGAGTGGTAAAAAGTGTTGCATCGTTCATTTTCACAAGTTCGGACGTTCTATTCTAAGCCTAGAATAAATTTTTGCTTCTCGGCCATGCAGCATCATTTCTGCCGTTCAAAGTCTACTAGAGGGTGGTATCAGTCTATCCAGCTTTGGGGCTGGCAAGTGGGCGCAGTGGTTAAGAGCTTCCCGTCTGTGGTGCCATGGCTCAGACAATCTGAGGTTGACTGCAGCCGTGCACTTCTCTGGACCCTAAAAGGAATTTATCTGCATCAAGAACAATTGCATGCAGGTTTTCTGCTTTGCGGCAAGCCGTCAAGGCAACTTTGCGTCTACCATAATATCGATAATATTGATTGTATTGAGTCGTTTGTATTTCTTTATATGATTATATTACTGCTCCACAGTTTTTAAGCAACTGCAAAACATTTGTACATCAGTGAAACCTTCCCCCTTTTTTCTTTACTGTTTTCTACTCTACAAAGGCCTTCTCAAACGAAAATTGAATATTCTGCCTGCATGCTTCTACGTGTATACTGTATAGCCCAGTGACATTTCCCGTGTCAGTTGTACTTGTACCACCAGGTTCATGCAGGCAAATTCAAGTTGATAGTAACTAATATAAGCTGTCCCCTGGTTTACCCGATTGCTTGCTTTCATCCTGGACATGGTCGCTTCCTTTTAAAGCTCGAATCCCCTTCCCCATTTTATCCCCATTGAGCATGATAAGAAATATATTATAAATTTTTTTGTAAATAAATACATACTGTGGATTATTGTACAGTGGTGATTATGTTTGAACTTGCATCAGTAGTCACCTTCTTCTCCAGATAAGGAGTTTAACAATGATTGAAAGGAACTGCGCAGATTTCATCCTGAAGAGCCGTCACTATAGGCCCGTGGTGCTCTGTGGTCTACCAGCAACAAATCAAGAAATATTACCCCCCCCCCTGAGAAGGTCATCCTTTGGCGGTACGACGCTGACATTTTTCTCATTTATTATGATATATCAAAACGTATGACGCCTGTATATACAGTCTATATATATACAGTGCCTGTATATATATACAGGGTCTGCTTTAGGGTAATTATTACAGGAAGTTTTTATACCATTTATATAATAAAATATTTAAACAGAACAGTCAAATGGGCACTTATAACATGAAAATGAAACAAAAGTAAAAGTAATGAGGGACAAAAGTATATGACCAAAATAAATATGATGTTGAATCTTTGATATTTAATAGTATAAGTTGAATAAATTAGTTTGAAAATTATTCTAGAACGTTTGTGAAACGTTTTGAAACAAATGCAATGTAAACAAACCACAGCCGGTGCAATCATTACCTCTCTAGACCTCGTTGAAGTCGCGCACACTCTCACTACAATGCCTAAAGTTAAAGAAATCCCTGAAGCTACTCGTAAACAGATAATTCAACTTCGTAGTGAGGGATTAGCTTATAGAGTAATAGCAGAACGTGTCAATGATCCTTTTTCAACGATTGGAGCAATAGTCCGCAAGCATCAAGTGACATGGGCGGTCTCCAACCTGCCAAGAGCTGAAGCTCCGCGTAAGATCATGGGTCGTCCTCGGGGCTACATGCTACGTAGGGTGACTAATGACTCCATGAAAGCTCGTGCTGACCTTCAGAGTGAGCTGGCGTCTCAGGGACTGCATGTCAGGTTCTTTTGATAGCAATCCTTTAACTTGGCATGACCGTAAGTAAGAATGTGAGGAGCGTTTTGAGGAGAAGAGTGTCGTTTTGTACAGTTCTCGGCGAATTGTAAACGGTTTCTGGTGGACCTGTTTCCTTTTGAATTTTGGGAAGGGGTTATATGGTCTGACGAAACTAAAATAGAACTTTTGGGCCGAAACGAAGCTCGGCATGTATGGAGGAAACGTAGTACTGCCTATGACCCCAAGAACACCATCCCCACCGTGAAGCATGGAGGGTGCAGCATCATGGTGTTGGGATGCTTTACTGCCCATGGTGTTAAGAATCTTCATATCATTGATGGTAAGATGAATAATTTCCTGTACAGGGCCTAGCCAATCACAGGACCTTAATCCAATAGAATATTTGTGGCGTCTTTTTGAATCTGGTGTCCATAAACGGTGTCCCAAAAACCTTACTGAATTAAAGGCTATCTGCATGGAAGAATGTAAAAAAATAACATCAAGTGAATGTGAAAAGTTAATTTCCAGCTATAACAATTGTCTCCATGCTGTTATTGCCAATAAAGGTTACACCACCAAGTACTAATGTCATAATGTTTTTGGTCAAATACTTTTGTCCCTCATTACTTTTGCTTGTATTAAATTTTCTTGTTATATTTCCACATTTGACTGTCCTGTTTAAATATTCAATTATATATATGTTATATAAATTTCCTGTATTAATTATCCTAAAGCAGTCCTTGAATTTTTCAAAATACATAAAAAATAGAGTTGTGCAAATACACATGTCTAGGCACGGTATATTGTAACGGCTTGCGAACAAACTGTCAATAATTTTAGCCATATTAATCTTGTTCGAAATCGTCCAATTTACTTAGAGCATGAGATGCAGACTTGTTCCGTAGTTTAGTTGTAGCGTCTTACGCCTTCCGTCAGTACCTGATCTACCAGAACAGTGACTACCACGTCCATGTTTGTGCTACGCTTATATGGTACCAGTCTACAACTGTCCTGTATAGTCACTAGTTCTCAAAGACTATTTTATCGTTTGTCTTCTTTTAATTCATACCTTAACGTCGGCCAACGCAACACAACACAACGCTAAAGCTGGTTGGGTGACTCGGTCCCAAAGATATATTTCAAATACATAAGTATAAACTCCGCACTTAGTTAGATATTCAATGTTCAGTAAAAATTCCTAACTGTTGTTTCAAGTTTGTTTTCTAATTAATCTTTAAATAATATTTTGATTTATGTTATATAATTACATTAAGTTTCATTGTTAGTTTACGTTGAACTCTAATTCATAAAATTTACCCTATAATGTTGCATTAGGCTCAACATCTTTATTTCTGCTTCAATTACTATGCATTGCTCACGAATGTTTAATTACTTTCCATATTTTTCAAGTGAACTTCAGTTAGAAAAATTTGAGCACAATGTTGAACTTAGCTTCACTCTTTACTCATGTTCCATAATTTGATCAAAATTATTTAACTTAGTTTCGGTTTTCAAGTACCCTCTAGCTGCAATAATTTGAGTAGAAAAGTATCAAATTAAGTAACATTTTAAAAAGTATACTACAGCTACCACAACCAAGGCACCAGTTTCAGCTCGTACATGTGTTCCAGCGCAGCAAGAATTTCACTAATCCGTTTCCACGCATTTATTACGAGCACAAAAACACCACCCGAGCGCTCCAGGAAGCGTGGGTCGCTTATTTAGATTTTTATAGCGCTAACATCTCGCCTTTCTTTATTCCCGTAACCGCGAATATTCATGTGTACGTTTTCCCCATGCTGGAGCCACTAAAGATATGCTTAGGAGCTTGCCAGTGTAGTTAGTGAGTGTGTAGCCGCTGCGAATCGGATGCTACTTCAGTGTAGTTTGACATGCCTATTCACTCGATTGACAATGCCTTTGCCCGACATTCACGGTCATTTTTCGTAAATAAGTTTTGGTGGCTGAGTGACAGCAACTCAGCAACGAGTGCTGTGAAACCAAGTTCGAGTCAGACTCTCACAGCGCTGGCAACGCATTGACACTGCCTAGAACTCTTGGGTAGCGAGAGGTGAGGCAAAGTAAGACAAGGAATTGTCAAATTGACTCTCGTTATTGACTACTTCTCCCGTGTTTCGCTCTACTAGATCAATAAATTTATAGAATTAAGGTAAAAGGCAACCTCGCTAGGTGTACCCATTGCATGCTAGACAATAAATGTTTATTGCAGTTGATTCCTTAGGCTAATCAAATAAATTTAATAAAATGATTGCCATTTGACATACGGACTTCAAACAAAAACAAAGTAATCATGGATGGTGACGCGAGGGACTACGGATGTATTTATTTAATGAAATACAAATTCACAAAAACGGGTGAACGACAGGAATCAGCACTATGATCATTATGATCATTCTTAGGTCATTTTCACGACCTCTGATTTAACGACTGTCACCCACGTACGACCTGTATTATTGTATTTGTGTTTTTGCTGTTAAACACACTCCATACATCGCCGTGAACAGTTTGCTTTTCGTTTCATGTCTCTATGTTTATTCGAGACCTTTTGATAGGAGTTTCTTTATTCAATTGCCGGATCTATTTGTGATTTGTGTGTATCTATCTCCGTTGCTGCGTAATTAAAGCTCCGACTGCGGGTGCATGTGGACGTTGCGAGTTTGATTAAACCTTTAGTCCACACGAAATATTCCCTAGAACACTTATCTAGTACACGTGTCTATATTGTACGCAAAACAGTACTTGATTGAAACTGAAATACATTCCAAAAATCTTTGTGAAATTTCGTTTAGTGGATCGCAACACCGTTGTGCATGTACAGGTAAAATTCTGAACCAATTTACTCATTGCAATACAAGCGTATTGCATCTATTTACATAGTTATTTATATATCTACTTTTATATTCTACGCATGTATTTAACTTTATCGTTTTTTAAAGTTATATTAGAAAAATAGTAAATAAAAGGGCCCACGACCCATTGCTGGCTTACTGAAATTTTGGTACAGGAATCAAGAGTGCTTAGTACGCCGGGCGAAGTCAGTCTCTGAGGGCTTCCGCACTACTAATGGAATCCGACAGGGTGGGCATTTGATTTTCAGTGTTTTTATTTGTGGCATTCACAACAAACTTAATTGCACTGAAGTGGGCTGTTTTTCAGTTTTTTTATTGGTGGCATTCACAACAAACTTAATTGCACTGAAGTGGGCTGTTTCCTGGGTTGGCGTTGAATTAATGTCATCATCTACGTTGATGATAAGATGCTGCTTGTATCACAACACAGCTCTCTCCAAAAGCTAGTTTCTGTCTTTGATGATGAAGCTCGGAAGATAATATGTACAACACGCATAAGACTTTATGAACCTTGCTTGACTCTCGCAGCAGCAAGCAATACAGAATTCACCATAAAATGTTAAGTGGTATGAAGTTAGTCTACGTGTACAATTTCCTGCATATAGAACATCTCCTCAATGGAAATCTTGGTTATGGTGCAGATATTGGACGGCAGGTTAGGTGCAGAAATGACACAAATAATCAGATATCAAAGACAGTTCATAGCTGCTCCAGGAATGCCAAGATTCAGTTATTCCAAACATATTGTTTTTCATTACTGTATATTGCAACTTTCTCTGGGCTAGCTAAATTCAGGAGCTATGTAATGAGTAAGCTGCATATTGTACATAAATTATATACTTTGTACGTTAATGGGTGTTCCTAGATACACAAGAGCTAGCGTTTTCTTCAGTGGGTACTTTGTAGTATGTGTGAATATTCTTGCCCACAAATGTACATATGGCCTGCAGTGGAGAGCGAAAATTTTGTTAACTACCCGAGCAACAATGAAGATGGGCATCACATGAGGCCCAGGTGGAAAGAACATTGGGACACCACGTTGGCAGACCATATAGGTCCCAGCTCCTGTTTTAAAAACCGTTTTTGAATGGATCCCATGTGGGGAAACCAAACATTTACCCATGCATATCCCAGCTGGGTCCCATGTATAGTGCAACCCACAGGGGCATGAGGACCAACGGGACCCATGTAGGAAGCCTAAATGAGTCCCAGCTGGGATGTGCTTGGGCAAGTTTTGGGTTTCCCACATGGGATCCATTCAAAACCGGTTTTTAAAACAGGAGCTGGGACCCATATGGGCTTTCCAGATAAGCCCCTTTAGGAACATTCCTCCTTATGTCCATATGGGCACGAGAAGGGATGTTCACAATGGGGCCCATCTGGGAAGCCCATTTGGGTTCCATCTACTTTTTCTAATTTTTTTTGGATGGGTATCTCGTGGGAGACGCAAACTTTGTCCATACATATCCCAGAAGTTTCCCATGCATTGCCCACTAAATCCTCTGCCTAGCCTGGGATCGAACCTTCATCCTACAGATACCACTTACCTTACACTGACGCGCCTTAGCCCACTCAGCCACGAAGACCTATTTACATGACACGTCAGATTACTACTAAACCTCGGTAAATATTTTTGCGGTATATGTTATAAACTACATTGTAACTTGAAAACAACGTGTATTTTCATGATTTGATGACAAATTGTATCTTAATACAAGATCCAAAACACCGGCCTATGTAGGATATAGCTGGGCAACCCATCCGTTACAGGCGTGGGAAACACCATATGTTGCCCATATTGGAAAATTCCTTATGGGTGTGATGTGGGATGTAATATATTTAATTTCTGGGCGTGCGTGAGTTCTAATTGAGCTCGTCATTGTACTTGATTGTGAGAGAGAACTTCATTGGCGAGTAATGTTATCAGGCTACAGTGCTGGATGGTGAAGGATGTCATTAAGATCTTGTTTATTTTCATCTTATTATACATGACTTAGAAGATAATTCCAATAATAAGTAGCAACATGCTACTTGATAGATGCAGACAACATAGTACAAGGTCTACATATGAATAGGTGGCAAAAGTTCAATGCAGAAGACAATGTTGGTACAGCAAGGCTAAGTACCGAATAAGCTGATGCTTAATAGCACAAGCGCCTTAAATACATATGATTGCCGGCTTCATTTAGAACACCGCTTGCTTACGTCAGAATCGAGTCGGAAGTCCGCTGGTAAATTACTGTATGTTTATGCGAATAACAAATATCTCCGGAACTCTGGTTACAGGTTTGAAAGACAGCTTTTACTGATAGAGGTTCCGGCCGGAAGGTTCCTAAATATTTTGGCTATCGCTCAAAAACCATTGCTGATTAACAAGCACATTTTCTACGGTGTTATAAACGACCTTGTGGGTTTTTTTATCCGAGAGACTCTGACCTGGAGACGGCGGTGGTAACATCCGCCAGCCTGAACCGCGTGATACAAAAACTGCGTCTGTACATATGAATGTTAAGGTTAACACATTGGAATGTTGTATGTGCAAAATGTATACATAATATGGGAAAACCCACTAAAATGCTAATATGGGATACAGTTGGAAAGTCCGTTCGTTACCCATGTGGGAATCACCTTATGCCACCCACAGTGGGGAAAACCCACAGGGACTCGCAAGGGCCTCATGGGAATACCCACTATATTGGTAATGTGAGATTTCCCTGGGAAGCCCATCCGTTACCCACGTGGGAAACACCATATGTTGCCCATATTGAAAAATCCCTTATAAGTGTGATGTGGGCACACCCACTATATTGCTAATATGGGATACAGGCGAAAAGTCCTTTCGTTACCCATGTGGAAATCATCATGTCACCCACAATGGGGAAACCCATAAGAACCCTCATGTGCCTGATGTGGGAATACCCCCTATATTCCTAATTTGGGATTTTGCTGGGAAGCCTATCCGTTACCCACGTGGAAAACACCACATGTTGTTCATGTTGGGAAATCCCTCTTGGGTGTGATGTGGGGAGACCCACTGAATTTTTAATATGGTATACAGCTGGAAAGTTCAACCGTTGAATCACCATATGTCACCCACGATGGGAAAACCCTTAGGAACCCACAAGCTCATGATGTGGGAATACGCTCTATATTACTAATGTGAGATTTTGCTGGGAAACTCATCCGTTACCCATGGAACCACCATATATTGCCCATGTTAGGAAATCCCATATGGGTGTGATGTGGGATGAAATGTGTAGCAATTATTAGGCCGTGTTCACACATCACTCATAGCAACGCGTTCACTCAAACTGATTGATGCGGGGCGTTGATTTGATAGAAGCAGCTACAGCAAACGTATGAGACTGAAGGATGAAGCATGTCCGTTTTTGACCGCGCTGCATCATTCAAGTAAAATAAACAAACCATATAAATGCTGCATTTACCCTCTGTAGCCTTCACAGAGCATGAACAAGTCGACAAAAATGTTTGTTTTATCTTCACTTCTATGATCAGAATTACTGTAATCCCGTCCAACACTGGAAGTGCTGAAAAATGTTGTAAGAACACGGACGCCATCTTTGTTCGGATATCCCAGCTGATCGCTCTGTGTTGATTTCGCTTATAGCGGCTTATCAGGCTATTAATGTTCTAGAAATAGGCGGCTCCACTTGAAATCAGGCTATAAGATTATGGGATACGAAAATTACTAGAAACGGAGGCAAAAAATAGACAAAAATTTGAAGCACCGACGTCGCAACTGAACGCGCGGCGTCATTCATTTGAATGAAGAACACTTCTGCGTGTGAACAGCGACAGAAAATGTTAACGCACAGCTCGTGTTCGTTTTTGTGATTGAACGCGTTGCTACGAGTGATGTGTGAACACGGCCTTAGAGCAATGTTAAAAGACATAAATGATTAAATTTTGGTGATTATCGGTTGGTTTGTTTATGTGTGTTGAGTAATGTTTGTCAAACTGTTTGCTAGCAGTGTTACTCAAAAGTTATGAACGGATCTTCAAAAAAATTACAGAAGCTCTTATTACTGTCAAAAAGCACAGATTATTAGATTTTGGTGTTCATACAATGGAAATAATAGTTTTAGAACTAATTTGCACGTTGTTGAACGTTGCTTTGCTTGGCGGCGGTGTGCATTCCAAGAGTGGTCTAGTTATAACTATTCAAATTATTATTTCCTATATTCATTTTTATTATTATTTAGTTGCCCCGCACTTTCAAGTATTTCGCAGGAGGGTCATCCTGCTGCTTCGAACTCAAGTTGACATCGATTACGAGGGTCAATTTGCTAATAGAAGAACAAGATTTACTACCAACTCCGAGCCACAAGGAGAAGCAGTAAACAGGCTCATCACCAATTCACTGCCATCATTTTTTACTGCCGGACACGCTAGTAATACCATAGAAATAATATTATTTTGCTTATCTATTTTATTTATATGTATTTTTTTTACAAACTTGCGACTTCATCACTAGTTGCCATGCACTGCAATGCCTTCCACAGGGGCGGTACCAGACACCACTTGCACAATCGTCGCATTGACTCGCCGCCCTTAGCGCCCCGGCTCTTGACGCTCCCGTTATTTCCCTTTTCTTTTACAAGTTTCTGGTTGCTCCACTTCTTAGGAAATCGCGGAGCGGACCGTTCACATCTTATCGTCAACAAACAGGTCGTCACTCGCGAAACATTGCGGTGTGGCCGAGACAAACACGGGCACAAACCGTAATAACTGCTCCTTCTCCAGTTCATAGAAACGCTCCCAGTTGATTTTAGCAAGAAACACGAGCGCGCGCGCAGAAGGTTTCCTGCAAATGACGATGAAAGCGGCATGCGTGGACTTGAGTGAGACGCAGAATAATATTTCAAACACCTTTGCAAACGAAGATTGAAGCGTTTGGTGTTAATGCGCTACAGACTTCGTTTGCACTTCCAGTGGAACTCCTAAAACACAAACTAGCATATTCGCTGTTTCAAGACTAATAATTTAATACAATGCCTGTTTTCGGCACATTCGTAAATTCTTTTTTTCAGCAAACTCCGCAGCAAATCGTGAAATTGTGCAGTTGAATACACGACCAATAAATTTGTACTGCCCTATTTTTGCTGATCAATCATCAGGGCTCCGATTATTGCTGCAGTTCACAACAGGTGACGCGGCGCTGCGTAAAGTCTGTTTCTCTGTATTTTCTCAATTTCGGGGGCCTTCCTTGCAGGCGTTTTCTCTGTTTAGCAGTCTGACGGAACGTCAATGACTGTGCACGTACCATGTACGTGAATGGGTAAATCTTGAGAGGTTGTCGCTAAATAAATAATCTTTATGAACCTCTATATACATAGACGAATATTAGCAACAAATTAATTATTTCGCTGCAGTTTTGCGTATAACGCCATTGCATAAAAAAAATACTCGCTAAATATTGCACCGAAAATTTAAAAAAATTTATACACATAAGGTAACAGTGTTGTATTAAAGAAAAAATATACCAATTATTGTAATATTACTAGCTTGCAAAGGCAGCGGTGAAAATGTTCTCCGCATAGTGTCAACTCGAAGCTGACGAAGGAGCAATAGCGTATACTTTTGTCACGCGTATGCCTACCGCTTTATGTACTGGAAGAAGCAGAATAGCATATTAAGCAAGGCATTCACTCTCTCCAACATTCCTACCACCTAGACTAGGAATTTAAAACACGAGGGTTCTTTTTAAAGAAAGTACTGTTTAGAAATTCCGGCGTGGTGGCACTGCAATCAGAACATGTTTACCTACATCTGTCGGCAAGCCACAGGCACAGTTAAGAAACTGTCGAGAGTGTTAGCGTTTCTCTTTGAACATTTGGAATGGCTCCGCTGACTGAGATGCCCGACAAATGTGAATTACAATCGATGATTCGGTTTCATATCGCTATAGCTGTGAAATCCATCGTTAGCTTAGCGAAATTCAAGAACAAACCAGCACATGACCTGTGGAATGATACGGAGATACGGTACAGCTTTTAAAGATAGTTGCAAGAAATTTCATGACGAGGAACATCAAGTCGTAGACTTCTATGAAGATGCACGCAGAAAAGTATGTTCTTTACGATAAATAACACCTGGTTTCTTATCACTAACGAAGTAATATTTTAGCTACAAAGCAATAATAATTAATCGTAAAAGACACTGTTGTTCATCACAACGATGTTGTTCATCTTTTGTTCATCACAAACGACAATGTGCATTGACGCAAATTCAGGCGACATGGTAGTTTACAGTTAACTAATTTTGCTTAATGGCAAACTACCATTCTTCTGTGTGTGGGATTCAATAACTATTATGTAGTACGGTACAAGAAATACAGACCTAAATATAGAAGAGTTTATTTAGAAAATTAGATTGAGGCATGCATGGGCTTTCTTATAAAAAAAATTTACCCCAGAAAATTCTATGTCCTTCTTCTTATTTCAATGAGATACTCACTAAAAAAAAATTCGTAGATGTGTTGACTAGTGGAGCAGCTTTTTCCAAGACTTTGGCAACAAATTGCCCACTGACTCACGTCATACGTCCCTCGTATGAACGTCTGATGTAAGTGCAGATATTGTTAAGTGGTTGTTACAAAGCATTGATACTTAACTACCGCTTTATCAGAAACAGTGGCACATTTTCTTAGCTTTGACTCATAGGTATTTTTGCTCATTTTTTATCTAGAGATTTTTCTATAAAACGAGAACTTATTTTACAGTACAGTTACTCTCTTACCTATTGCTGACAGACTAGTTCGCTGCCTCCATCGACTGACAGAGCAGCTGGCTGCCTCCATCGGCTGACAGAGTGGCAGAGACGGCCCGCCAGACAGAGACATTCCTGGACAGCGCCTCCACGTTGTCTCGCGAGGGACCTCATTTAGCAGTCCATTTATTTGCCGTGTCCCAAATAGCTGCTTTTGTGGGTATTTTGTAGCGNGACTGCCAGAGTGGCAGAGACGGCCCGCCAGACAGAGACATTCCTGGACAGCGCCTCCACGTTGTCTCGCGAGGGACCTCATTTAGCAGTCCATTTATTTGCCGTGTCCCAAATAGCTGCTTTTGTGTGCATTTTGTAGGGAGTAGCGGCGCTGGCGCAGCTGCATAATTAGACTACTAATTAGTTACGCTACTGCCCGGTGATTTGTCTTGGGTGTGTGCAGCTGTGCGTGTGCAAGTGTGTAAGTTTAGGTGGGTGTAGGTGCACGTGTGTGTATGTGCCAGAATATTGTTTCCATATGTTAGTGCATACTCCCACTTATGTGTAGGTACCGACCGGGGCCCTGGCCCCAGCCCTGGCAAACTCCGGCCTTTTTCAGCCCCCCGGCCCCGGTTAATAAAAAATTGCTTGCCCCGGCGTCGCCCTGACCCCGGTTTTTGATACCGCCCCCGGCCGCAGGAGTCTGAACCCTGGACATTTTTCTGCGCAGATCGTGTGCGCGTGAGCGGCGTTCACGTTGGTGCGCCGCGCTGCCCGCTGTATCGCTGGTTAA
>LQNS02276930.1:10315766-10330083 GCA_001587735.2 Parhyale hawaiensis | reverse complement strand
AAGGTGGCTTAATTAGAGGATCAAGGAAGGCGTCTCCACCTTTACTGCTCCCTTCCTAAGTTTCTTGCCTCAAAGGAGCAGGCAAACTTTAGGCAAGAGCACTTAGACTTGAATGGCAAAGTGGGCCGAGCAGTGACAAGTTTTCTCTCCTGCAAAAAGACCAAGAATCTTTCCGGCGAGATTTGAAAGCTTGGTCTGAGAAGAGAATCTGAGTGGCACTCTTGGTGCAAAGTGTGGAACGTGGTGCAAAATGGGGTTTTTGATGGGGTGGGAACTTAGTAGAGTATGTTGGGGTAATTGTCGATACTTTGGGTTTAAAAGATAATTGAAAATGTTTGTTACTGTGATAAATGAAGCGAACATGAGGTATTGTGACGTAATAGCCGTTAATTTAGGTTGAATTTTATTTGAGATTTGGGGTAAAAAAAAAAACGGGTATGTTGGGTAATTACTGTTAATTTGATGTAGAACTGCCGGCATTTTGGAGAATTATTGTTAAATTGGAGTGAGACAGTGGGTATTTAAGGAAGTTACTGTAAATTTTGTATAAAAATACTCGTATGCAGGGAAATTACTGTTTTCAATTCGGTGTAGGCATGCAGGGATGCTGGGGTTTGTGCTCTAAATAGGCGGCAGTATGTTAACTAATAGCGCTGGTCCTGTGATCATTCGAAAAGGGTTGTTAAATATATGGAGCAATGAGACCAGCGCCACATGTTATTGTAGAGAATCCACTATATAACAATACACAGTTGTTAATCGCTCCACGCTTGCTTGCTTGCTCGCTCTCTTGCTCTTTTGGTTGGTCCTTCCCTCCGTCATGCTGTTAAGGATTTAGCTTATGCTTTGATTAGCTGAATCTTTCTATGGCAATTACAACTTCACACTAAACAGACGCCAAATTATATTCAGTTTGCATTGCAGTCAAATTTCGACGCTTGCGGTTGAACTATCGTCAGGTATCCTTTGCGGGAGCGAGACGCGAGAGGCCGAAACTTCGAAATTGCATGAAAAAAAAGTCTTGCCGGAATTGGACTTAGACGCTAATTGACGGTGCAGCGAAGCTACGCCTGAAACACGGCGGTATTTATCACTTAGAGTTTCTTTGCGCCGTCTCTGCAAAACTGGCTCGTGCCAAAACAGTATATTTGCACCGTCTTTGTCAAACTGGTTCTCTGTTTGTCATAAAAGAATATTTGCACCGTCTTTGTCAAACTGATTTTCTGTTTCTCATAAAAGAATATTTGCACAGTCCTTGTCGAACCCGTTTTCTGTCTGTCAAAAAAGAATATATGCAGCGTTTCTGTCAAACTGGGTCTTGCCAAGACAAAATATTACCCACGAGCATGTCCTGATAGACTTGCTAATGCATATCTTATACTAGTTTTTTGTCAGCTTGACTAGCTACAGCGACGAATGCTTATTCTGCAAAGATATAGAAACAAATATGTCCTGTGACTTTGAGTTTGTAAGGGAGTTATTAGGAGCTGACGTTTTCATTTTTAAATAATATTTCACTTTTATTACTTTTATTTTTGTTATGTTAAGCGAGCGAGAAGCTGTGGGGGCAGAACGAAAGGACCCAACGAACACAAGGACCCACGCCACCCAACGCTCTATTCCGTGGGTCACGCGCTTTTTCTTCCTGAAAAGCACCGAGCAATTGTATTTGAAACATGAATGTTATCATTATTAGTGTGAATATATACATAGTTGAGTGTTCAACCGGGTAGTCTACGAGGTAGCTAAGTTAGCGAAACTAGCAACAAGCAATTAAAATTAAAAAATAAACATCTGTAGTAATTAAGATGCACAGTTGAACACCTAACTGTAGAACTGGTGCAAAAAGCCTAGTTTATATAGCTGACAACATTGGGCAGCTGTAACACAATCACTGCAGCTGTAAATGCGCATTTGAATGGGCAAATCACGAAATAATTAAAAGATAAGTATAACTAAACAAGCACTCTTAGAGCCCAGACAACCGCCAATCAAGGTAATGATAACTAAAATTCCAAAATACGCCACAGTCTATGATTTATATATTTATTTTAGATCTTCATGATAATTGAGTCATAGTTCCCCGTACCATTCTCAAAAGCTCCTTTAAATTTCTAGAAGATCCCTTCATAACTTTCTGAGTTGTGTTATTTACAGACAGACCGGCGCAGACAAAATACAATTACAGCAGATTAGATTTAATGGTTGGTACTAGACGGACCAATACGCCCAGTAGTGAAATTACCATCTTCATCAGCATTCTTGTTCTGACTGTCCTAATGAAAACTTACTTGCCAGCAAAAAATTGTTTCAGAGCTAATTGCTAACCGAAAATGCCCTTGGTTCCTTCGCTAAGCATTTTATGAACTGCTGTACTTCTATCCACTGGACATCGCTGTTAGCTTAAGTTGCAGCCATTTTAATAATCTCTGCCAAGGAGGTTATGTTTTTGTCAGAGATAACACACACAGTTATGGACGGATGTTAACGAAATTTACAGGGATCGTTACGTATGTTAGGCGGTAAGGATGATCAACTTTAGGCGAATATCAGTTTGACTGTTTTTTTTTTGTTCGCCTCCCTATTTTTCTCGACCATATAACTCAAAACGTTATGAACAGATCGTCATGAAATTCGCAGGAAATGTTAGGGACGTTACGAGGAGTAAGTCTGTCCGCTTGTCTGTTTCTCTTTATGTTTGTTTTCCTGTTCTCAGTAACATAACTCAAAACATTAAGAATTGATCTATTTTTAAATATGTAGGAATTGTTAGAAAACTAATCGAAATAAATGACCGAACTTTTGTGACGATCTGTTTGTGTGTTTGCTTCTCTATTTGTCTTTTGATTTGTCCAAACATAAATCCGACGGTCATAGACGGGTCTCCAAGAAAGTTACAAGAACTGCTAGGAATGTTACGACTTGAAGTTGATCCAATTTTGGCAATGGGGGAAAAAATGTGGGTTCTTAGCAATTGAAAATTTTCGTTGACATTGTCTTACTGGGCGGAGGTATGCACTCCCAGAGAGATTCTCTAGATTGATAAGGTTTAATAAGATAGCTACCTTGCATTTAAGTATACTATCTTTCCAAGTAACTACATAATAAACTGAGATCCAATTTAAACACAGTCCTCAGAAAAAATTGCATTGAAACTCAAACATTGGAGCTAACGTGGTGCACGGTCGAGTGTCCAGTCAGACAATTGGAACAAAGCGCACCAGTTTATATTGCAGCGAAGGTAAGCACTGAGAGAGTAAATTGGTCTGTCGCTGAGTGCAGCGCTTCCAAGCAGCGATGAAAGAAAAGAAAGAAAAACCGAGCTTGCGACTGCAGAATTAAACAGAGTTAGGACGGTGCAGGAGATCTGCGAAATGAACGATGTTTGGAGCTTCAGACAGTGCAGGATATTTTGTGCCAAATGGTGGACGCATGTAATTTCAGGATGTTTACGGTATACAGTGCAGTAAATATACGCATGTATTCTGTGGATAGATAATAGCTGCAGAAATGTCTAAACAAGTAATTCCAGGAAGTATACAATGCAGAATATTCTGTGCGGAACAGTATATACAGGCAATTCCAGGAAGTATGCAGTGCGGTATATCCTGTGCAGAAGTGTGGACACATCTGTAATTCCAGGAAATATATAGATATTCTGTTTGTGTCGGACAAAGAAATTTGTTACAATATTGGAGAGAGTTCGAGCTTCAGCATAGAGCAAAAAGAATTGTGCGGACACAGAATATTAAAATGTGTCAGGATAGCTTTGTGAACAGGTCCCTCAGGCAGTGCATAGACAACTGTAGCGAACGCAAAATGCTAAGCTTACAATAGAACGTGAACTTGAAATATACTGTAGTTTGAGGCATTACATAAGAAATTCTCACTCATTTACAGAGTACAAAGAAGTAAAGAATAAAAACGAAACGTAATTGAATTGAAGACGAATGGCGACATAATTGAACTGAGACCTAATTGAAAAACAAGAGAAGATGCTTCAGTTTGGATTAGAATAATTAGTTGATTGATAATAATGAAGTTAACATGAACCGTGATTTTGGGCGACATAATGGCAGTTCTCGTCGGCGCGGGCTAAGAGGATGTTTGAAATTGCCAACATAAAATAAACGTACTTATAATTTCATGAGATACATAGGCACACACGGTAAATAACATCAAATGAATGTGTGAAATTATTCGTTTGATAATTTTATAGTTATATTGAGAGCAAAGACTGGCACTTCAAAGAAAGAAGTCTGTAACATTAGGACTATGTGTAAAGCAAAGTGAAGAGTATTTGTAAGCAATAGCTTTAGGATATATACTTTAAGAATTTGAGTGACAGTGGCAGGCATTCCCAATGAAAGTGTACAGTATTTGCCACGAAGCAAAGAATGCAACGGGAGGACTCAATAGGACTGAAATAAAACTTAGCTGTGTCAGCACGTAGCAAATTTACATCACATCGACGAATCGAACTATTTGAGTGTGTGACCTCAGGCCTTAATATGTTGTTTTCTTGAACATATCACCGTATTTTTTATTTATTTATTTCATTCAATCTCCTGCTCATGACTGGCCAGCTACTTGAGCTGCAAAATATCGTAAAATGTTAGTAAGGAATGACTATGTTCGTGAAGAGCACTGTTAACTGAATATGAAGTGTAAATAAGGCTTCAATCAAGAAAACGAAGTTAAATCAGTTCGCCAAAAGGGACAAAATTCGGCGCTAGTGCTGTGAAAGTTTCCTCCAACATGCACTGCAATTTTCTATTGATAATTGCTAAATTAGTGTACATTCTCTTAATTTATTTATACGCTAGAGATGAATTTCCCAACTTAAGACAATTTTTCTGATTAAGTTAGTTAAAATACTCATAGGCTGCTCAGCAATGGATTCGTGCTAATTTTTCGTGAGTCGTCCCGTAACGCTCTTTGCTTCCTGGTATTTGCCATTATAATTTCATCTAAATATATCCGTGACGACAGTCTCGTAGAAGAAGATCTACGGCATTTGCTACCAATATTTAACTAAATATGGGAGTTTCTGAATGGATGTAATGTACGACAGTTACCTCCTCCAAGAAGGGGATATTTTTGTTAGCGTATGACTGTCTGTTTCCTTGTCTGTCGGTTTAAAAAATCAAAAAGTTATGTTCGGATCATTAGTACAAGAAGTGCTATTGGAATGTTACGAGCAACTGATGATTAAATTTTGGTCATGATAAAAAAGAAATTATAAAGAGCATTCTCACAGCGCATACTTCCGCCAAGCAAGGCAACGTTAACGAAAATTAAAATTGGTTCTGAAACTATGATTTCAATTCCATCAGCAACAAAATTTGATCATTTGTGCTTCTGATAGTAATAGCAGCTTTTGTAATTTTCTTGAAGATCTATTCTTAACTTTTTAAGTTAAGTTTCTAACTTTAATATTTGTGAAACACGCAAGTAGATAAGCGATGTTCACCAAAATTCAATCATTTTTGTCTCATATTACATCAAACAATTCTTGTAAATTTCATAAAGATCCGTTCATAACTTTTTGAGTTATTTGGCTAACCAACATAAAATCAAAGACAGCGACAAACAAACAAACAAACAAACGGACCAACAGATCACTACAGAAATTGGTCGCTTACTTTTTGTGATAAATCAAGCAGCTCATGTAACTTTTACGATTTTATGGAAATCCGTCCATAACTTCCTGAGTTATGGTACGAACAAAAATGAGGCAAACAAACAAACAAACAAAGCAAAGCAATGCAAACAAGCAAACAAGCAAACAAGCAAGCAAGAAAACAAGCAAACAAGCAAACAAACAAGCAAACAAGTAAACAAGCAAACAAGCGAGCAAGCAAGCAAGCAAACAAGCAAACAAGCAAGCAAAGAAACAAACAAACGGTTGAACGGATCTTCACCAAAAGTTAATAAACTGTTACTCCTAACATGTCTAACAATCACCGAAAATTTCGTAAAGATGCGTTCAAACCTTTTTGAGTTATCATGGTGACAGACAAAAGTTAAACAGACAAGCAAACAAATGAAATACTGACAGACACCAAAGAAGCATAGCCTCCTTGGCTGAGGCAATTATGGTAAATTTGAATTTTTTATTACCATTACTTTACTTTTCCGAGGTCTGATTTCATGCAATGCCTCTGTAGTTACTATTAAAATTAAGGTATTCTAATCTGTTCAAATAGATAGGTCATTACATGTTTTTGTAATTCAGAGTAAATATTTGTCAGACAATTATCTCATTCTCTCTCCCGCTCCAACTACACAGTTTGATGTCTCTAAGCTCCGCATGTCAGCGGCTCTTGAACGTGCTTGCGTGCATTCAAGATCGTTTCTGGGCAGGGACTCTTCACCTTCCCCTATTTTCTCTCTATCTTTTCTCCTGTCCTCTATATCCTACAATCATAATGGCAATAGCTCATAGAGTGCCGAGGCGCATGTTCCGGTGTCTCTTTGGGAATGGGCCTTTTGGTTCGTCTACTGCCGCCTATCTAATCTAATCTAATTACGGTGTTTATGCACATTTTTCTGCATTTCTAATTGTTTTTTGTTTCTCGAAACTATTTCCAAACATTTCACTTCATAATTTATTTATGAATGTTTAACGTTATTGGGTCGTACAAACTGAAAATTTAAACAAGTATCATGCTGTATGGCAATACATTATTTATTTGCTGGTAACTTGCATATTTGCTTGCTTGGAATCTCTGTCGCCCTATCGGTATTACGTGAGAGAAAATCACTTTCTCTGGAGCAAAGAGGTTGTTGTTTTGCTAAATTTCAAATTAAAAATCCTGAAGACTTTCGAAGCGCCTCTTAGTGGCAGCATAGACACAGATTATCACTTCCTTCCCAGAGTAAAGCCTTAATCGCTTTTCAAATTTAAACTACGCAAATTGAGCAAGCGCCTAACGATAGAAGAAGGTTGGAAAAATATTCTTCAGCACTAAACACTTAGCAGAAAGGCGAAGAAAACTATCCGTAAAGAAAGTTTTACAGCCATCTAAGGAGAGACATATCAACCGTAAGTATCCAGGATACTGGTGGCATTAGAAAATTATTTAATTTGGAACCAATTTAGCTTTATATTACACCTGTTAAGAAGGAGCTTTCATCTGGGAATCTTTCAGTTGTATATATTGAATTCAATTCTTCTCTGCGAAGTGATACTTCATCAGTGTTATCCGTGCCGTGCACTCAGTGGAAGCATTTTGTGATGCCTTAGATAATGCAGTTCCTATGGAATGCTGCTGACGAGTATCTAGAAATTCGATATGCTAGCCAAGCTTGATTCGGGGATCTAAAGTCAATGTCTCGTTAAGAAGTAATTGCAATTTTTGTCTTCATAGCAGCAGAGCAGATCACTAGAGCGATGAGGACGCCGAGCTGTATGGTTAACAGTGTCGGCCTTTGCCGTGCCTGCGTCCGACAGCGGCGGTCAGGGTCACCAGTGTGCCTCTCCGGGTCCAGCGGCTCTCTGTCACTAACGGTGAGAGGTCGCGCTGTTCTACAGGTGGTGTAGCTTGTCTGCCGTCTTGCAAGCCTCTTAACAGCGGGCTAAGAGTGTCCGCATGGAACTTTATTTGGAGATCAGGGTTATATTCACCGTTAAAATTCCGCAGCGAGTGAAAATAATTAACCCCAAGTGACACTTTATTACTCACGGAATAGGCCTTCAGTTTTGACAGCCAAGAACACGAGTTACTAGATGGGATTTATTTCCATAACCTTTTATAAAGGTCAAACTTGTAAAGGTTATCACAGGTAAATTTTTGTGGTTACCGAGTATAGAAGTCACATGACATGTATATTACTTTATTACTATCTTAGAGATCAATATAACTAATGACTGATTTCCGCAAATCCTTAAGACACATAAAACTCGTAATAGATCTTAGACTTCCTCAAAAACTCATAAAACCAGTGTCAGATTTTCATAAATGTCTCAAAGCCCATAAACTTCAACAAAAATTTCCGAAAACTTCTCAAGAGCCATAAAACTCATCTCTGTGTTTCCATATCTTTTGCAAACCCATAAAACTTACCGGAGAAGCCCATAACTCTTTGTTTTTAGACTCCAGCACTTACCATGATGAGGAGGAGCAATGCTGTAGCTGAAGTATAGCAGTTAAATAGGATCTCCTGGTTGTGTATGCTCCAGAAAATAAGAAATACGCTATACAGGGCCGCGCTTTGTTTCTCGATGCAAAGGCTGCGGACCACCTGAAGAGCTCCAGCACGCTCCAGCACTCTGCTTAATTGCAGCCCCACGTCACCTGCCTGCAGGTGCTTTGTGTTGTGCCGCCTACGCCTCCTTGTCCCGGTGTGTGTCTCTCTTTCGCTTCATTAGAGCACCAATTGCGGAGAATAATAATGGATACCACGAAACAAGGGTGGGGACAATGGAGGGGCTGAAAAGTTCTTGGATTTGAGGAAATTAACGATAGGTAGTTAAGAGGTTCCTGGATATCAGAGGATTACGGGATACAAGAGGAACTGGAAAGTTCCTAGGTTTGAGGAAAATATACACGGTAGCAAAACGTTTTTGCTTTAGGGAACCGAAGCAAAGGAGCCGGGAAAGCTAGTGGTGTCATTATCGGAAAATTATAAGCATTTATCCAATGTCTGCGAGCAAGGATGATGATACTTAACAGGTTAGCGCACGCGGAGGGCCCAAGCTGTCCTATACTCCAGGTAATAAGCTTGTGACGTCACAAGATGCCTGTCGTTGGTAACTAGCTATTTTCATTAGTTTCTTTTATCCCATTTGGGTCGTTAAAACGTCCTACAGTCTTTACGGTTGCACAGAAATACGTATCAAAGCTTCTACAAACTTTTTCAGCTTTCGGAAGGATAAAATTTTGAAAGAGCGTTGGCTTAAAGCTTGTAAAAGAGCTGATGAATTCAACCCGGTAAATGCCCGCATGTGTCAGAAGCACTTTTGGAGTCAAGTTTGCCGTTTTAAAATGCAATAAATCAAGTGACTTTTATCGATAGTAATATGGCATTCTGAAGATGGAATCATATGGTTGAAAACCCTTTATGTTTTCCATTTATTTTCGTCTTCTACCAATGATCTGCTATCCCCTATAATTTCAAACCGCTGCAAAAAAAAAAAAAAAAAATCGGATGCGTATGATTTAATACAGAGATAGAACTTTTAAACAAGATTTTTAAGGAAAACATTAAAGCATCAGAGAGGCAAATTTCTTTTCTTCCGGCGAAGTAATATCAAAGCAAAACTCTCTACATATTACGCAGAATCCATACAATGCCTCGGTAAAATCAGAAAAAAATGTCAGCTACTACACGGTGCTCACGGAAGAGCAATATAGGCTAACAGTAAATGTTGCGTCCGACTCTTGTTAATTACTTCCCTCCCCCCTAAAAAAAAAAAAAAACTTAACGAGTTCCCCACATCTAAACTGTCTTACGGAACGATGGTGTTGAAACTGACCAATCTAAATCAAGATTTTTCCAATGATGATGTAGTTTTCACGATTAGGAGAGGAGCATTGGATCTGTTAACGACGGCACAGCTTAGGTTGACATTTTACAAACAAGTGGTCCGACCGGGTGCGTGCCTGTTACGAAAAAACAACCTAAATAATCATTAAATATTACGACAATTTGGTCATGAGTATCACAATGATCATCACTATTTCTAAACTAACTGTGGTATTCATAATTTACGTCTGAAAATTTATGGTAGACAATTGCTAGTCTTCGACTGTGCTACTACGATCGAATCTTCTCTTGTGACGTCATCGCTCCAACTGAGTCCATCGTATGTCCGCCACGTACGGCAGTGCGTCAACCTGTTCCGTATCATCATCCTTGGTCTGCGAGTATATAGAGAGCGGCAATGAATAATACCAGATAATTGCCTTGAATATTTTCAATTAGGTTTGAAGGCCTTAATTGGAAAGTTCCTGAACATGAAGAAAATATACTAATGGAGCTGCATTGCCTCTCAGAAATTTCGTAAACCAATATCATTGTAGTTTACGAAAAAAAAAGATAAAAAAAGGCAATGCGTGCTTTCAAGACATGAGTCCATGGCACGGCAAGAGTGCTATCGTATATGGCCTTATATTCAAGGTATTACTCTAAGTATGAAAGGTTAAAAACCTTAAATATTAGAAAGAGCACAAAAGCTGGAGCAGAAAAATCACAATTTACATAGGAGTCAGTCATGACTACAAGCAATATAGCAATTACTCGTGACGGCGATGTAGTCGGTCTTGAAATTATTGTAATTTTCAGCCATTGCTGCAGAGGCGAGCAGGTCCAGGGCGGCCATTATTGCAGTGACTGTGCCGCCTTTCAACTCAAACTAATTTAAAAAGCGAGAGTATTTAATCGGTGGTCAGAAGGAAAAGTCAGCTAGCACCTGTCTAAAATTAAGACAATTAACTGAGTTTGGCCACTTACGCGCCTTCAGTGAAATAGAGCTCAGTATAATTACTGAGTAATCACCTATGGAGTTACCTTACTAGAGACTCAGCTTGGAAAATGCTCGGGAGAAGAAGTGTAGGGTAACTGCTGGCAATTACTCGATCTCTTACTTCACTTTGCTTTGAACTTAATACAATGGTTCCTAAAGTAGGGCTGTGCGGACCCCTTGGGTGATGGAATGATCATAGGCAACCAGCTGAGATCAGCGGGGTGATATTTTGAAAATCACTCTTGTGCTTTCGAATTCATCATAACTGATCAAGTTTTAG
The DNA here is from genome assembly GCA_001587735.2 of Parhyale hawaiensis. NCBI lineage: Eukaryota > Metazoa > Arthropoda > Malacostraca > Amphipoda > Hyalidae > Parhyale > Parhyale hawaiensis. The sequence continues at coordinate 10,319,332 of LQNS02276930.1, read as the reverse complement.
CTGCAGTTGCAAAATCATCCAAGCCAGAAACTTGATCCAAAGTGGGCGACTTGAACGCTCAAGTTTAAAGTCCAGTCAGAGTGGATTATCTCGCTAGATGGACAAGTAGAAGACACATTTAGTTCAAGCAGTAAGATGTAATCAAAACAATGTAACAAACGTCATCGCTTGGTTGTATGTTTATATATTCATGTTTTTCTATTTATTTATTTATTGATATCTTTTGCTTCATGCTCTTAATACAATAGATATGCAAAATATGCGCCGGGATGGAGATTTTGGAGATTCTATTGGCCTCTGACAGAATCCGATGAACAAAATTAGACCAGGCTGCGGAAGATGGCAAAAGTGGAAATCCTCATCCTTAAAATCGAATGGACTTCTTGATGTGCCAAAGATGAAATCCAAATAATTTAATTATTCACAGTTTTTCTTATACCTCTCATGGCGCTTGATATTTGCTTTCTTCCTACTTGATTTACTACGGATCAGTTCACGATCCGGAGATTGAGTAGATGATTAGTGAAGCTATGGGGGAAGCTATTTTTTTTTTAGTATAGAATAGGGTCGGCAGTTATATTTTTCAATTTGCTTTCTTACTTTGTCGAAACAGCTTTTCGCTCGGCGGTGAAAATTTTGATGCATTGTAGTTGTATTATTATGAATATAGGATACGCAGCTGATATTTGAACTGATATTTGCTAATGAAAATTTTTTTTTTGCATGTCACTTACTGCAAGGAAGAATTGAGCTGCTCAGCTGAACTGAAACAAACAGAGCTTATCTCTTAGATTACTTGAGTTGGCCGTTGCAGTGCCTCCTTCATAAACATTTTAGCAACCAATGAAGAAGGGTCACCACGAACTCCCTACCATCATTTTTGACGGCACGGATATTCTCGTATATTTTGACAAAATAGATACTATTATATTGCTGATGGTTTTAGTTATCTCTACGCCTACACGTTACTCTTACAATATTACGATAGTTAACGCTCAGACCACACGACGCTTGACTGTCCACTGCTCCCTATAGTGGGTTTGTGGCAAATCGATAAAACATCCAGAAAATCTCTTCCTGGCAAGATAGCAACCTCAAATAAACCAATAAATGAGTCAGCTGTTCTTGGAGACACAAGGAATGCATCTATGGGAAAGAAAGACTCTTACAGGAGCAATGACCAACGATAAAAAATAAAAAAAAATACTTTTAGGTCATTTTGATATCCTAAAATTCCATAATCGGTGTCCACCTTTGACATCTAGCTAGGAAGTTGTATTTTTTGCAGATATTTACGTTTCTTGCATCACCAGGAACAGCTTACCTTTTGTTGAGAACGGTTTTTGGCTGGGAAAGATTTTATCGAAGTTTTATCAGTTTACCGTCAGGCCCAGCTGGGATTTGAGTAGGCTGTCAAGTATGCTGCAGTTCATGGTAGGGGGAAAATAGGACACCACTGATGCGGTCTCGGGAGGTAGGAACAGGAGTCCATTTAAAGCTGCTACTGCTCACAAGTCACAGATGTAGCGTCATACTTAGAATATATTGCCAGAAGTCGTTGCCGTATCCCGGCATAAGCTGTTCTGTAGAACTCACCCAGGTCTCGGCTAGCACAAATTAATAAAATAAAATGTGAGTTCATATGTGCTTATGGAAGGAAAGGTCGAAGGGTCAAGGAACCCACCAGGGAAACCTAGGGAGAAAATAATTTCTCGTCGATGAACCAGCGGTAAGCGGCTACGAGCAATGTGGGCATAACTCACTACTAGCCCTCCCGCTGGTCACTGACTGCAGCACCACCTCTGCACGAGATGGGTGGCGTGCATAACACCACCTGGACGTCGTCCGAAGAATCATCAAGTAATTAAGTAGATGTACGTTTCACAGTAACCTTACCTATAGATATGAATAACTACAGAAGGTGTAAACTAACAGTCGCTTATTGCTGCCAGCAGTACACGTCTAAATGCGCTAGGCATTCACGCACCTCTTCACAACAAAAGTATACCTTAGCTTCCATGCAGCACACTTACAGTACAGGCAGCATATATTTACAGTACTCTACAATGCATGCAGCATTTATGCACAGTACGTGCGGCGCTTACATAAGTAGAGACCGACCGGACGACTATTTTGGAAAGACCGGGGGGACCAAAAACCAAGTAGCCGGGATGACAACCAGATAGCCAGGGCCGGGGTTGGAGCCGGGGTGACCAAAAATAAAGGGTATAAATTTACTTTAACTCACACATGTTTTGTTTTCCTTGCTCTTAGTATGTTAAGTGGGTCAATTCAAGACTATTTACAGGAATAGCGTTTCCGCTGCAAATGTTCAGTTTTCGAGAAATATGACTTTGAAGTTCCCATTGTTTTTCTATGGAAGAAAATGACACAGGTTAGGTAAGGTTAGGCTAGGTAGGTTTGGTTAAGTTCCTATTAGGTCGCTAGCAAGCTTATAACGACGTCGGTTATTTTCTCCCATAGAAAAACAATGGGAATTTTAAAGTCATATATCTTGAAAATTAAGCATTTGCGACGGAAACGTTCTTCATGTAAATTGTCTTAAATAAACCCAATTAACATACTCAAGGCAAGAAAGACCACAAAAACCATATATAAGCTAAAGTAAAAGTTTACCAAATAAAGTACGTATATAATCGGGGCCGGGATGACCAATTATTATATTGTGGGGTTTCAAGCCGCATTAGATACGGTGGCTACTATATTGGCTAACAGCGATCCAGTATTGTAGGATGTAGCTTAGAAGTTGAGTCGAACTCAAATGAGTTTTATTAGAACAATCTTGGCCAGGTGCACCATGTGTGGCAGGAAATAAGGCGCGAGCATCTCCAACTCCACACGGCTCGGTCGAACGAAATCACTCAGCCGCGCGGCGCAGGGAAGCAGACGAAGAATGAAAAGAGAAGAAGACAGAAGAACGCGAACACTCGTGCGGGGGTCCCTTCCGTGGCTCTCTACACGGGAGCAGATAGGAGTCCCATGGGATGGGTCGCTTACCACCACCCATCTCGCGAAACAGAAGGGGAAATATAGAGAAAATATCTAACTTTACAAACCTAATCTTCTTAGCAGGAACTTCGACCAAATGCTAATTCCCCTCTATAGAAGGCACTTGGGACCTTGCGTGCGTTTAGCCCAAATTTATTGTGGCAGGGAAAGGGCCCGCCAGAATACACCTCTGAGGGCGCCGGGGCGATCAAAACCAATTAGCCATGGCCGGGGTTCCTTGCACTGGCAGTAGTTTAAGGCAGTATATTTACATGGTATTGATCAATTGTAACTCATAACAAATCAGCTTACACACACAGAGAAAAATAGCTTCCCCCAGAAAACTTGTTTTATTGCTTGTTAAGGGTTTTCCCTCCCCAAGAAAAAGCCCCGGCTTAACCCCTAGGCTTTCACAGTTTGAAAAGACGGGGCCGGGGGGCACTCGCCGGAACCCTGGACATTTTGCGTTCACGTAAGCTTTCCTGCGCGTGCCATCACTAAAATAAACACTACCTAGGCAAATCTAACCTAGCCACACCTAACCTACCCTTACCTAA